>JBBBDQ010000562.1:4255000-4332500 GCA_037127315.1 Ascarosepion bandense | reverse complement strand
GAGAGAGAGAGACTGGTAGTAATGGCTACTAGAGACTGTGAATTTTCTAAATGTGATTAAGGAGGAGTTGAAAGAAAACAAATGATTTGCATTTACTTTGTTCTTTTTACTGGTGCTGTGAAGTGATGAAGAGTTAGGAGTGTCTTCTGTTTCCTGTTTTGCGTGTAATTGTGGTTGGTTGCAGGCAAGAAAATGTCTGTTACCTGCTGGGTTGAGAGTAAAACAAAAATGCTGAACAAAGCAAATTAATGAATTGCTTTAGTTTGATAATGAGGAAACATCTTATTATGAATGATTTACCTCCATATTATTATATATCTTTGATTTACGCATATATTTTATAGCTGTACATGTTTTCCTACTTAGCTATCATACTTCTTACACAAATGCATATACACATCTGTGTGGATAGTTAGTTATCTATTGAGGAATGTGTGTGTCTGTATATATATACATGCACATCTCAGCAGTCACTTGTTTGAGTCCATATGTAGCTTTTTGCAATTTATTAAAATGTGGAGTGATAATACCAGAAATTTTTGAATTCTTTCAATCTTGCAAGTCTGTTAATATATTTGACAAAATTCTGACTGTGGAATTCTCTTCCAAATGATTGCTTCCCCAACGGCTACAATCTCCAGGAGTTTAAATGTAAGGTCAATAGACACCTCCTAACACACTAACCTGCTCCCATTCTATCAAGCACTCTTCCCATCTGCCTAACCTTCATCCTCGCTATCCTTACTCATCTGTCACCTTCCTCCTGACATTCCCTATGTCTAACCACTCCTTCTCTTTACCTTCCCCTATGTAGCCCCATGCGCAATAGTGGCAGTGGAATGCCTTGTTTGGGGTGAGATGATTAAAAAAAATAAAAAATAAACAAACAAAACAAATAAGAGAAAATAATTTTGGATAAGACACCTGCTGACATCTCAAGCTATTTAAAAAAAAAAAAAAAGACAGAACAAATTGTAAAAAAAAAAAATAAGGAACATTTTTTTTTTGTGGAATCATTTTTGTAGATAAGCATTCTTCAAACCTTCCTCAAAGAGGAAGATCAGAAAATATTTAATTTCATCCTTTTTGGAGATCTGGTTCATAATATTTTTTAACTTATTGCTCCCAGTGGAGCATGAGCCATCAACAACCCCTCACCATTGACGATGTTGGCCCTGTTCAGATCCCTTTATCCTCTGGGTGAGGTAACAGTCAGTTAAGTATCATATGTGATGCCTGCTTGGGGGATCATGTCTCTTTCGTTTCATTACTGACCAGGCAGAAGATTTTCTCACAGTACATTGTCATTTTTTCTGTAGTAGACTGGTTGCCAATCAAGGCTACAGAACCCAATCTGTTCTGCTATTTAACCCATAGCTGGAGGAAGAAGAGATGGACTAATACCTTTACCAAGGGTAATTGTGCATATGGGAATGCAACTAATTTAACTAGAATTCCAACTTGGCTTTCCAATTTCTCATTATGAGCTGATATCTATTGCACCATCGTGCACATCCATGTTTATATTATTGACAATTTAAAATCAGTCCTGCATTTTTACAGAGTAATTGAACATTCCATGCTGAATATTCCCTGCTGAAATGGTGCATGCCTCTGGTCTTTTATATTGTAAAAATAATAAGTGTTAATCGGCAGGAATAGCAAAGGCAAGAAATGTTAAAACCATGACAAGTGGGAGCGGACAATGACAAAGGTAGACGCACTTGAAGAAGAAAAAGCAACTCAACAACAGTATTAAATTCAATGAGCTTCATGTACAGAGAGGTGTATGCACAGTAGGTGAGAAAGAAAGGCATGCAAATATAATTTGTATTTGTAGACTTAACAATTAAAAGTTAGATGGTCCTTGAGGCTGTTGCAGAAAAAAAGAAATAGTTCAAGTTCCAATTTATTGCATGTCCCTAAAAATGGTTCTTAATTGGACAGTAGTTAGCCAATCAGAGTTCTGGATTAGTAGGGGTTTCAAGTGCAAGAACCTAATGTGTGCGTGCGTGTGTGTGTGTATATATATTTTCTAAACATATACCGTTAAATATAGGAGACAATGAATGTCTATTATGTTTAATCATGAGCCGTTCTAAACGTCGTATTTTGGTGTTAATTTCAAGTGAAAATAAAGAAAAAAATTCTCCAACATTTGGATAATTTTTTATTAACTTGGTTCTAAGCTTTCAGCTCACATGAGCCATCTTCAGAGAGATTACAAGGACATTAACATAAAAACATTCACCATCAGTGTTGATTTTATCTTGTGTTGACATAAAACTTTGCTAAGCAAAATGATGTTACCAAAAATAGCAAACACAGTTCGAAAATTAGTAATGTGGTTCTATGATATCACACCACGTGAGAGCTCGAAATGATAGCAGAACTATATATTTAAATGCAATGCAATGTAATGTGTTATGACCAGATTTAAACATGATTTTATTAACTGTGGGTTGTTTGGATTTAATGTAGATGGCCTCCAATATCTGAAGGTTCTTTTTACTGTGTGTATGAGTGAGGATTATTATATAGTTGACTAAAATCTGTCTGATATTACCTACATGACCATGTTTTTCTAAGAAATGTTGTTTAATTGTACTCTGATCATGTGAGCTGAAAGCTTAGAACCAAGTTAATAAAAAATTATCCAAATGGAGAATTTTTGTCTATATTTTAACATGAAATTAAAGCCAAAATATGACATTTAGAACAGCTCATGATTAAACATAATAGACATTCATTGTCTCTTATATTTAACAGTATATGTTTAGAAAATTATCTGCTGTCTCGATACACTATATATGTATATATACATATATATATATATATATATATATATATATATATATACACACACTCACACTAGGTATATATATATATATATATATATATATATATATATATGTATTAGGTATTTTAACTAAATTGCTGAAAAAACAGCATAGTATGAATAAAAAAGTATTAAGAGAAAAGATCAAAGTATTTTTTTAATTTTTAATATTTTTTAATCCCTTCTGACACATTTGAAATTTTGGTAAAAAATTTATAATCCTGTTCTGTATTTGAATTTTTTTTTGCTACGATAATGTTTTATGTGTACACTAAAAGATCATGTGTTTCGGGGTTTCTTCATACAGGAAAAAAATTGTACAATTATGTCACTTGTGATGGCCGTACATCTCTCTAATCTCACATCTGTCAAACTATCAACATATTTCAAATGCGATAGAAAGGTTGGAAAGTTAAAATGCGATAGAAAGGTTGGAAAGTTCAACTGTGTTTAAGAAATAGTTTTATTCTAAATTTCATGCTATAAATAAGTAATACTTGTGTAAATCAAATTTATTTGTCATTAATTTGTACTTTTTTAAAAAAAAAATGTTTCACAGTTGTATATTTTATTTTGCAACATTTTTAAAACCGAGAATTAACTTTTGTTTAGAAGTGTATCAATCACTAAAAAATGGCTGAATAATTGAAAGATTTAAAAAAATCTCAAAATTTTAATTTCCAATCAATGTAATTTTTGTTTGAAATACACCAGAGCATTTTGCTTACTCGAAATATAAAATTTAATCATTTAGATTTCAATTAAAACTAAAATAAAAGTATCAAGGAAACTTTTTTATTTTAAAAAATTCAATTTAAAAGTTAGTTATTGAAAATGATTGAAAGTACCTAGTGTGTGTGTGTGTGTCTGTGTGTGTATATATATAATTGTAAAGATACAAAAGGTGCTTATCTCCCTTTGGTCAAGATAGTCCCGTGGTCACATGACAACCCCTTGTGACGTCACTCCTGATAGTGACCCAAGCACTCTTTCAGCTAACAGCAATCGAGGAAGAAGGTTGTTCCCTTCAGCCTTGGGCCATGTTCCATCCTGGAAGTTGAGCAAGTCATGACCCAGGAGTTAAGCGATCATGACTCTGCAACATATCACTTTGGACCTTACTTGGGCTAAACAGGAGGTCGGAGAGGCGCAATCCGATCATTTGGCTAGTCATGTCATGCCCCATCACATCTAACTCACCTCAAAACAACTACAACTAACAACTTTCCCAGTCCCAAACCCTACACTAACTATACTAACACCTTACCCCAAAAATGTGATGGAAAGTGGTGGCTTAGGGTCAATTGGTGTGGGAAGAAAAAGGTTCCGACATGACTGTATACCACCTGAAGTGCCTCTGGACTTGGACAGCAAAACTAAAGACATACAGGTGCTTTCTCATATATGAGTATACTATGTAGCCTTGTAGTGCCAGGGTGAATGGGTTTTTCCCCTGGCTGCTATCCAACACTGGACTTCGGGGCGGGTGTCGAGCATGGATAATGAAGAAAAAAAAATGATAAATGGCTATCAGAAAAAAAACCCAAAACTCTACATAAGAGGATGAAAACTATAATAAAGAAGCATTTTCCCCGATTTATTGAATTAGAATCAGTTGAGAAAATTCCCCTAAGTAAACTGTCACCTTTCCTTGTTCAAAAGGTAATAACCCAAAGCATCACTGCCAAAATGGTTAAAAAACTGAGAAATGGAACATTGCTTGTTGAAATAGAAAACCAAAAATATGCAAATTCCCTACTAAAAATGAATCAGTTTCATAACCTGAAGGTTAAATCCTACCCTCATGAAAGGTTAAATTTTTCAAAAGGTGTGATACGCAGTAGAGAATTAACTCAATGCTTGATAGAATAAATAACTCTATGCTCAGTAGAAGAAATAAAAAAAGAATTGAAAAGCCAGAGAGTAAAGAGAATCACAATTAAAATTGAAGGGAAAATAAAAGAAACAAATACGTATGTCATGATCTTCAATTCACCCACCACACCAAAGGAACTAAAAATTAGATACAATATAGAAAAAATAGAGCAGTACATCCTGAACCCCTTGAGATGTTACAAATGCCAAAGATATAGACACCACCAGGACCGCATGTCTACCGGTATGTGGGAGATGTGGAGAACAAGACCTGCATATAGACTGCCAAAAAAAACTATAAATGCGTCAGTTACCAGGGAAACCATCATGTCAATTCCAGAAACTGTGAAACATGGAAGAATGAAAAAAAAATAATTTGTTTGAAATCTACAAAAAATATCTTCAGGTAGGACAAATGGTAGAAACCACAAAATATGCAGAAGTTGCAAAAAAAAAAAATATCCTCAAAAATAATAAACAAAACTGCAAAAATAATATTAAAATGGAAGACATAAAATGAAAAATACTCAAAGAGATGAGGGAACTGATGAAAGAATCAAAAAACATAAATAAAACAAACCTAAAACCAACCAACGAACATTCGAAAACAAAAACTGAGCTGTTTCAAAACCCGACTTACGGCCATATCACATTGAATACACCAGTTCTCGCTCGATCACTAAAGTTAAGCAATGTTGAGCCTGGTCAGTACTTAGATGGGTGACTGCTTGGGAATACCAGGTGCTGTAAGCGTTTAGTGACGGATGTGCGTTATGATGCAGTGGATATTGGCTCGGAAAGAGAAATCTGTGAGCTGAGTTTGAATTCCAGTTGAATACCCTGCATTTACTTAAGCACTGGTACCCTTGGGAAAGGTATTAATCTGTCCCTTCCCTCCAGTTATGGATTAAATAACAGGGTAGGGCTTGGGGACCCTGCCCTTAAAAACAAATCCCAATGAATCTTGATACTCAAAAAGAAAAATGTATTACTAGACACAAAACTTATATAAAAACAACAATAAATTGTTGAAAAGAAAAAAAGATATTACCAGCAATAAATAAAATTTAGTTGGCAATAAATGACCTGCCAAGGTTGATATGCCATAAAAACAAAACAACCAACCAACCAAAAATTTCAAACCCCAAACATAACCCCAAAATGTAAACTCTTCAGAAGCAACAACTACACAAAACCCGACCAGAAAAACTTCAAATTCAGCACATGAAGAAAAAGAAGAAAAAAACCCTCCCGACAAACCAAAACCCAAGATAAACAAATCATGCTCTACTTTAAAAATAAGAAATCCAACTGAAAACAGATTTAAATATCTAGAAACGATGGATACAGATGACAAAATCTATGACAACTAATGAACAAAAAGCTCCCCAAAAATCAAAAGACAAAGATCGCTTAATATCAAGAGCAAAAACTCCAACTCAAAACAAATCTGATTCAATAAACAGAAGACAGAAAACTCAACAATCAGCACCAAAGAACAAATCACCAAAAATCTAAGAATATGGCAAACAAAATAATCCAATGAAACATAAGAGGTATAAAAGCTAAGTTGGATGAACTAATACTTCTCATTTCAAATCAACTCCCTGATGTTGTTTGCTTACAGGAAACTTTCCTGAAAGAAAATGACACAATGAACTTTAAAAATTATACGTCCTATAACTACATAAACAAACAGGCTGATAAAGCCTCAGGTGATGCAACTGTAATCATTTATAACAAAATAGCACACAAAGAAAAAGTTACAAACAAACATGCAACCAATAGCAGTGTCGGTAACTCTTCACAAGAAAACAACGCTATGCTCTCCCTACATATCTTCTAATGATATGATAAAAGTGGAAGAACTAAAGCATCTTATCAAGCAACTTCCAAACCCATATATTCTGATGGGAGACTTTAATAGTCATAATGAGATATGGGGTAGTCGAGAAACAAACCGAAGAGGCAAAATCATAGAATCTATAAATGAAGAAAAACGGTTGTATTTATTTAACAAGAAACAACACACATATCTTCATCCAGGAACAGGTACTTACACTGCTACAGACCTCATGATTTGCAAACCTACCATACTCCCTGATTATAACTGGAAAGTTTATGTAGATAACTGTGGAAGTGACCATTTCCCTATAATATTGGAGAATCATACATCCCAACCTGAAGTACAACCATTATGTTTGAATTATAAAAAAGCAAACTGGAAAAAATTCTGGCAGCTATGCCAGAACAAATCAATCCCTAAGTTAAACAACCAAAAAATGGCCCCTATTACATTTTTTACTGAAATTATTTTCAATAGCAAATGAAAGTATACCCAAAATGTCACCTTCCATAAATTAAAGTAAGCGTTGGTTTGATACTGAGTTCAGAAAGGCTATAAATATATGAGGAACAACTCTAAAAACATTTAAAAAACAACCTACAAAATAAAAACTACACACATTCAAGAACTGCAGAATAAAAGCCTGCTGAATATTTAAAGAAGCCAAAAGAAGAACTTGGAGACAATACATATCCAAAATAACCATCTGTACAAAAAACAAAACTATATGGGAAACAATAAAGAAAATATCTGGCAAAAATAGTACCCCACTAAAGTATCTCATACATAATAACCAAAAAGCTACAAACAAAAAAGAAATAGCAAACCTTTTGGCAGAGATTTTTGAAGTAAACTCATCCTCCAAAAAACGCTTACTACGAATTTTAGAAGATCAAAGAAAGAGAAGAAAAAAACCAAATCAATTTCCAAACAAATATTTTCCAGGATTTTAATCAGCTCTTTACAATGAACAAACTTCAAGATTCCATATTGAAGGCCCATAACACAGCCGTAGGTCCAGATGAAATACATTACGAGCTGCTAAGGAACCTCCCCAAAATATCAAGGGAGTATCTACTATCCATCTATAATGATATGTGGACAACAGGCAACATCTCCAAACTATGGAAACAGGCTATCATAGTTTCCATCGCCAAAAATCAAAACAGCTCGGACCCAACAAACTACAGACCTATCGCCCTGACAAGTGGCACCTGTAAAATCCTGGAAAGAATGATAAATGATAGACTAACATAGTACCTGGATAAAAACAAATTAATTACTAATATTCAATCTGGATTCCATAAAAAACAGAAGTGCAATCAACCAACTAGTCTGGCTGGAAACCTTCAGTCGAGATGCCTTCATCAAATAGGAACATGTGCCATTTTCTTTGACCTTGAAAAGTCGTATGATACAACTTGGAGATATGGCATAATGGAAGATCTAAAATCACTTGGATTGAAAGAAAAATTATTCCAATTCATAAACAACTTCCTAACAGACGTGAATTTCAAAACACGGATAGGTAACACACTCTTGGACACAAAGATACAAAAGATTGGTGTCCCACAAGGAAGCATATTATCCGTAACACTGTTTAGTATAAAAATTAATGATATTGTAAAATCCCTCAAACCTGGCATCGAAGGATCCTTATATGTGGATAACTTTTTGATCAGTTATTCATCCAAAAAAATGAACATAATCAAGCAACAATTACAACAGTGCCTGAATCAAATAAGTCAGTGGACAGTTGAGAATGGATTTAAAATATCTCAGACCAAAACTAAATGCATGCATTTTCGCTAAATACAAAAAATGCCCTGTGACCCAGTTTTAAAATTTGACAGCATAGAAATTCCTGTTGTACAGGAACAAAAATTTCTTGGGCTTCTTTTTGATTCCAAATTAACATTTATTTCCCATATAAAACAACTAAGTAAAATGCAATAAAACTACTCAGTTAATGAGAATAGTTGTGCACACTGATTGGGGTGCAGATAAAAGTATATTATTAAAATTATATAGAACATTAGTTTGCTTTAAATTAGACTATGGTTGCTTCATTTATGGATCAAGCCGAAAATCATATAAAAAAATAATAGAAACAATACGCCATCAAGGACTACAATTGACACTGGGTGCCTTTCTAACATCCTCAGTGAAAAGTTTGTATGTAGAAGAGCAAATAAACCTCCTTTAGCTCTACAAAGATAGAAATTGGCACTACAATTCTATATGAAACTAAAATCATGCCCATTAACCCCAGCTCACAATATCATATTTAAACCAAAGTACAAAAAAAATGCAATAAGATCTTTTGGACTTTGAATGGAAAGCATAATTGAAGAAACTAACATTCCTCTAAAAAACATGACGCCATCAAACCAACCATTACACCTTGAGAAATAAAACAACCAAAAAATGGAATCCAAACTAAGTAATCTCAACTAAAACACCACACACCCACACATCTTTAAGGATGCTCTAAATAAAATTCTGAACTATTATCCCGAATATGACACAATATTTACAGATGGATCTAAGGATAAGGACACAACAGGATGTGCAGTTGTTTATGATAATCAAGTCATTCAAAAACATCTTCCTAAAGAAGCATCTATTTTCAGTGCTGAATCAAAAGTCATTGATTTAACACTTAACATCATCTCCCAAAGCAAAAGGAAAAAGTTCCTAATTTTTTCAGACTCTTTATCAGTTTTGACAAATCTACAAAATAAAAAAAATTAGAAAACCCACTGATCATAAAACTATTGTGCAGATTAACATCATTGTCAGATATAAAAGAAATTATCCTTTGTTGGATTCCAAGCCATTGAGAATCCAAGGAAATGTGAAGGCTTACACAGCCGCCAAAAATGCACATAAAGAGCCCATTGACCAAACATATAAGATTCTATACACAGATTTAAACGTAAAAATACAATCATATATCCATAATGAATGGCAAATCTACTGGAGCAACTGCAATCTTAATAAATTACTAACAATAAAACCCACACTAGGTGAATGGATATAGGGTTACAGGGAATCACGAAGGGAAGATGTTATCCTTTCTTGAATCCGTATTGGACATACTAAAATAACTCACCTATTTCTACTTGAAAAAAAAGAATTGCCATGGTGCATACACTGTAAGACACTTCATGATGGACTGCACTGACATTTCATCTGTATGGAAAAAGTACTACAATACAAAAACAATGAAAGAACTATTTGAACACAACAAAATAGATTATTTCATGGCATATTTAAAGAAAATAAGACAACAAAATTTAATTAAAATATATACAACTAATTTTATGCATGCAACCACCATAATGTGCTCAACAACTTTTAAAAAAATGAACTATTTAAAAGAAATGTGATCCAAAAAATCAAAAACTGACCCTTAAATGACCATAATGGTTGATGGGTCATTAAACTTAAACCAAACCAAACCAAACCAAATGAACAAACAAACAAATGTTAATTTCTCTCTCGGCACATTGCTGGTAACAAGATAAAATGCACATAATTTTTTCCATGTGAAAAGAGTTGCTGTGATATATTTCTACAATGGTACTGCGAGATATATATATATATCTATATAAAACATCAAAAGTGTTGTTTTGCTTTCCTGGCATTAAAAAAATTACTCAAACTGTTCACAGCATGTCAATTAAAGAAACATGATTTTTAACAAATATATATATATATATATATATACACACACACACATTTCATTATGGTAAATGTCAAAGCAGAAAGGATTATATTTTCAATGAATTCTTAAAAGATAAATAATTACCATTTCTGGATGCCTTTTAGCGTATATTTTATAAGTGAATATTTTCTTTGTTCATGCATCCATGCAGGAGTTAAACATAAAAACAATTTGTTCACTTCAGATTTCTTTTTGCCTTTATTTTAACCTTCGAATTGACGAGCAAAGTTAACTCTTTGCTGCATATTAGTTAGAATTGTAACCTTTCTTTAAGCTTTGTTACATATCGGTTAGAATTGTAACGTTTCTCTAAGCTTTGTTGCATATAGGTTGGAATTGTAACGTTTCTCTAAGCTTTGTTGCATATAGGTTGGAATTGTAACGTTTCTCTAAGCTTTGTTGCATATAGGTTGGAATTGTAAACTTTCTCTAAGCTTTCTTGCATATCGGTTGGAATTGTAAACTTTCTCTAAGCTTTGTTGCATATAGGTTAGAATTGTAAACTTTCTCTAGCATTTGTTGCATATCGGTTAGAATTGAAACCTTTCTTTGAGCTTTGTTGCATATCAGTTAGAATTGTAACGTTTCTCTAAGCTTTGTGGCATATCGGTTAGAATTGTAACGTTTCTCTAAGCTTTGTGGCATATCGGTTAGAATTGTAACGTTTCTCAAAGCTTTGTTGCATATCGGTTAGAATTGTAACGTTTCTCAAAGCTTTGTTGCATATCGGTTAGAATTGTAACGTTTCTCTAAGCTTTGTTGCATATCGGTTAGAATTGTAACGTTTCTCTAAGCTTTGTTGCATATCGGTTAGAATTGTAACGTTTCTCTAAGCTTTGTTGCATATCGGTTAGAATTGTAACGTTTCTCTAAGCTTTGTTGCATATCGGTTAGAATTGTAACGTTTCTCTAAGCTTTGTTGCATATCGGTTAGAATTGTAACGTTTCTCTAAGCTTTGTTGCATATCGGTTAGAATTGTAACGTTTCTCTAAGCTTTGTTGCATATCGGTTAGAATTGTAACGTTTCTCTAAGCTTTGTTGCATATCGGTTAGAATTGTAACGTTTCTCTAAGCTTTGTTGCATATCGGTTAGAATTGTAACGTTTCTCTAAGCTTTGTTGCATATCGGTTAGAATTGTAACGTTTCTCTAAGCTTTGTTGCATATCGGTTAGAATTGTAACGTTTCTCTAAGCTTTGTTGCATATCGGTTAGAATTGTAACGTTTCTCAAAGCTTTGTTGCATATCGGTTAGAATTGTAACGTTTCTCTAAGCTTTGTTGCATATCGGTTAGAATTGTAACGTTTCTCTAAGCTTTGTTGCATATCGGTTAGAATTGTAACGTTTCTCTAAGCTTTGTTGCATATCGGTTAGAATTGTAACGTTTCTCTAAGCTTTGTTGCATATCGGTTAGAATTGTAACGTTTCTCTAAGCTTTGTTGCATATCGGTTAGAATTGTAACGTTTCTCTAAGCTTTGTTGCATATCGGTTAGAATTGTAACGTTTCTCTAAGCTTTGTTGCATATCGGTTAGAAATGTAACGTTTCTCTAAGCTTTGTTGCATATCGGTTAAAATTGTAACGTTTCTCTAAGCTTTGTTGCATATCGGTTAGAATTGTAACGTTTCTCTAATCTTTGTTGCATATCGGTTAGAATTGTAACGTTTCTCAAAGCTTTGTTGCATATCGGTTAGAATTGTAACGTTTCTCTAAGCTTTGTTGCATATCGGTTAGAATTGTAACGTTTCTCTAAGCTTTGTTGCATATCGGTTAGAATTGTAACGTTTCTCTAAGCTTTGTTGCATATCCCGTTAGAATTGTAACGTTTCTCTAAGCTTTGTTGCATATCGGTTAGAATTGTAACGTTTCTCTACAAACTTTGTTGCATATCGGTTAGAATTGTAACGTTTCTCTAAACTTTGTTGCATATCCCGTTAGAATTGTAACGTTTCTCTAAGCTTTGTTGCATATCGGTTAGAATTGTAACGTTTCTCCTAGCTTTGTTGCATATCGGTTAGAATTGTAACGTTTCTCTAAAAGCTTTGTTGCATATCGGTTAGAATTGTAACGTTTCTCAAAGCTTTGTTGCATCGGTTAAATTGTAACGTTTCTCTAAGCTTTGTTGCATATCGGTTAGAATTGTAACGTTTCTCTAAGCTTTGTTGCATATCGGTTAGAATTGTAACGTTTCTCTAAGCTTTGTTGCATATCGGTTAGAATTGTAACGTTTCTCTAAGCTTTGTTGCATATCGGTTAGAATTGTAACGTTTCTCTAAGCTTTGTTGCATATCGGTTAGAATTGTAACGTTTCTCTCGCTTTATTTGCATATCGGTTAGAATTGTAACGTTTCTCTAAGCTTTGTTGCATATCGGTTAGAATTGTAACGTTTCTCTAAGCTTTGTTGCATATCGGTTAGAATTGTAACGTTTCTCGCTTTGTTGCATATCGGTTAGAATTGTAACGTTTCTCTAAGCTTTATTTGCATATCGGTTAGAATTGTAACGTTTCTCTAAACTTTGTTGCATATCGGTTAGAATTGTAACGTTTCTCTAAGCTTTGTTGCATATCGGTTAGAATTGTAACGTTTCTCTAAGCTTTTGTTGCATATCGGTTAGAATTGTAACGTTTCTCTAAGCTTCTGTTGCATATCGGTTAGAATTGTAACGTTTCTCTAAGCTTTGTTGCATATCGGTTAGAATTGTAACGTTTCTCTAAGCTTTGTTGCATATCGGTTAGGGTAGCAACGTTTCTCTAAGCTTTGTTGCATATCGGTTAAATTGTAACGTTTCTCTAAGCTTTGTTGCATATCGGTTGGTGTTAACGTTTCTCTCAGCTTTGTTGCATATCGGTTAGAATTGTAACGTTTCTCTAGCTTTGTTGCATATCGGTTAGAATTGTAACGTTTTCTCTAGCTTTGTTGCATATCGGTTAGAATTGTAACGTTTCTCTAGCTTTGTTGCATATCGGTTAGAATTGTAACGTTTCTCAAAGCTTTGTTGCATATCGGTTAGAATTGTAACGTTTCTCAAAGCTTTGTTGCATATCGGTTAGAATTGCGTTTCTCTAAGCTTTGTTGCATATCGGTTAGAATTGTAACGTTTCTCTAAGCTTTGTTGCATATCGGTTAGAATTGTAACGTTTCTCTAAGACTTTGTTGCATATCGGTTAGAATTGTAACGTTTCTCTAAGCTTTGTTGCATATCGGTTAGAATTGTAACGTTTCTCTAAGCTTTGTTGCATATCGGTTAGAATTGTAACGTTTCTCCAAGCTTTGTTGCACATTGGTTACAACTCTAACCAATGTGCAACAAAGGGTTAAATCCAACTTTCCGAGTTGATTGAAGAATTTTCTGTGTTATTTTGTGCTAATTTTAATTGCGTATCTTTTTGACACATTTGCAATATTTCCACTTGGCTATATTTTTTCTTTCTACTTGTACACGTTTTATTATTAAATAAAACAAGGGTATTGGACACATCTCTATTCTGCTCTTAGGTATAGTAGTGACTAATTGAAGTTACACATAATGTTATAGTCACTTGACTGCTGTATATTAACGGTAACTATGCTGTTGTGTTTCTGTTTTTACCAAGAAAACTGTTCCATATATCTTTATGGTGTTGAATGTAAGATCTTTTTTAATATTGCCTCTATCTTTCTCAACCTCCAAGCTGAGTTTGAATTTGGCTCACTTCAGTGGAGACCATGCCTTCTACCTCCAGTAGTTCATTTGTTCCTTCCACCATGATGTATATCATGTAGTAGTAAGCTCTGTCTCTTGAACACAATTGATGTCATTATTTTACTTAACTATATAGCAGCACAGGATGTAAATTTGGATGATGTTTAACCCACATACTTTCAAAATGAATTCATCTTGTCTTTCTTGAGTATTGTACTTACTAATGCTATTATTTTAGTTATATTTTCTTGCATTGTAGGATATATAATTAAATCACTATGTGTGTGAAGAATTTTATGATGACACCATTTTATAAAATTAAATCATTTTTGTCCCACGTGGTTGATGTGTATCATGATTTCAGGCTATCATTTGTATTTGCAAGTTGATATCTCTACTACTAGAGGAGCAAATTCACTTCCAGTCGAAAACCCTAAAAAAGTATTTACAGATGGCAATGTTGGAGTTTTTGGGTACCCTTGTATACTAGTGAGCTAGCCATGAGCTAACTCATTTGATAGTTCATCAACAGAAATGTTAATCAATCAGGAGGCTCAAAATATTCAATGTGACGTGTATAAAAGGGGACCATATTTTCCCATGTATTGGCAATATAGTCTGATTCAGCAGAGTAATTGACTCGTGAGTGTTAATCTTTGATGTTGTTTCATTGAACAGATCACATACTGTGCTGTATTCTATATTCATAAACTATGGTTGACATGGTCAATAAAGGCTATGGGTTCAGTATACAACTGTCTTTTGACGGAGATGAGTCAAAATACGAATTAGGAGGAAGTGAAATGCTGAGGCTACCTTAGAATACAAAAACTTCAGGACATCATTCTTGGCCAAGAGGAGCAGAAAGAAGAGGATTTCATGAAAAGAAATGCGACCATGTTCGCTAAATTAATACGATGCTTGGATGACAGGAGTTTATCTTTAATAATGAGAGAAGGCAGGGACGACGGCTGCCAAGCTTTAAGAATATTCCATGAACATTACTTGTCAAAGGTAAACACAAAATTATTGCTTTATATACTGAATTAACTTTGTTAAGGCGATGAGAAAATTAATCTGTAGCAGACTATATTATATGAGCTCAGAATGTCACAAATGCCTTAAAAATGGCAGGTGAGATTATCTCAGATGGGCTGCTAATAGCCATAGTTTTAAAGGGATACCAGTAATGTTTAAACTATTTACAACAGTCATAACTCAAAAAGATAAAAATTAGCTTTCACTGAGTTTAAAATTGTGTTATGTAGTTATGAAGAAACTGAAAAAATGTGTAATCCTCCAAATCAAGGAAATAACGTAATGCGACTGAGAACATCATTTAAAAAACCAGTTCCTCAAACCTACCAGACTAGGAACTATGCTATTAAAAACAAGGGGCTTAAAAACAACTATTACAATAGCAACAACAGGAACAATAATAATAGAAAATCAAATATTATCTGCTTTTGTTGTGGAAGAGCTGGACATGTATGGGCAAAATGTCAATTTCATACAAGAAGTGATTTTTGTAAAAATGTAAAAGCTTTTTTGAATGAGCAAACATATGCCTTTTCGTTTGGGTTGGATACTATACCCAATAGTTATAATTCTTACCTAGTCGACCCAGGTGCGATAAATCATGTAATTACAAATGAAACAAAATATATTAACCTCTCTGAAGATGGCTCATGTGAGCCGAAAGCTTAGAACCAGGATTATAAAGAAATATCCAAATGTTGGACAATTTTTGTCTTTATTTTTACTTGAAATTAAAGCCAAAATACGTTTAGAATGGCTCATGATTAAACATAATAGACATTCATTGTCTGTTATATTTAACACTGTGTGTGTGTGTATATATATATATATATATATATATATATACACACACACACACACACACACTGTTAAATTATGGAACTTTATCCATCCATTTCTAAGGATCTCTTTACCTTGGCTTTGGAATTTGCAAAGGAGTACTCTGATATTTCTACTTGTGAAATGGATATTATACTAAAATGCAGAAGTTCTGTTCTATAATGATGAGCAATGGACTAAAAAGACCTCTGATGAATATTTTGACATTGCAATGGGTTCCCTAGATTTGGCTGAGGCTTCTGATCCTGTGGGATTATTTATTCTTTACAATGTAACCGCCTACGAGAATATTAATACGGATAGTATAGGTCTATATAAAGATGATGGTTTACTGATTGTTAGAGATTCCACTAAAATTGGGGTAGATCGTCTTAGGAAGATAATACACAGAATTAAAGAGTTTAGGTCTTAGGGTAGAAATTACCACCAACATTAAACAAGTAGACTTTTTAGATGTTACTCTGGACCTTAACAATAATTCTTTCCAACCTTACATGAAGGCTAACTCCAACCCAATTTACATAAATCCTAATTCTAACCATCCCCCATCAGTCATTAAACATATACCATCTTCTATTGAATCTAGACTCAGCAACAACTTACCTAGTAAAGTAATTTTTGATCAGCATAACAAATTTTATAATTCTGCACTTAGAAACAACAGTTATAAGGCTGCTGATATCAAATTCAGAAACCCTACTGACAATGATAATAGCAAGAAGAAAAGATCTAGAAAAATCATCTGGTTTACCCCTCCCTACAATATGATGGTTAAAACTAAATTGGGACATAAATTCTTAAACTTAATCAGCAAACACTTTCCCAAAACCAATCCTCTTAGCAAAATATTCAATAATAACACACTCAGGTTAAGCTACAGTTGCACGGATAATCTAGAAAAAATTATTAAAAAACATAACAACAAAGTCCTCAACAAATATTATGAGACAAAAACACAGTAAATTACAATGCTCAAATAGATCGCACCAAAGACAAAGGAAGTAATACCAGCGGATGTAATTGTAGAAATCCTAAAGATTGTCCTTTGCACAATAACTGTCTAGTTAGCGCCATAGTTTATTTTTGTAGCATCTCCAGAATTGAAAATTCTAATACTATAAGGGTTTATTTCGGTCCTACTAAAAACCCATTCAAAACTCACTGTTATCAACACACATTGTCTTTCAATAATAGTTCCTATAAGTATAGCACTTCATTATCCAAATACTACTGCTCTTTAAAGGAAAAAGACAAAGCATCTACTGTTAAATGGAAAATCCTTACAAAGGCCCGAACTTGTAACTCCCTCCATGTACCTTGCTACAGCTGTCTCTACGAAAATTAGAAATTATCAAATTTAGTGACAAGGTTAAACTGTTAAACCGAGGAATGAGCTCACTGTTCATTGTAAGCTTAGTTCAGCATTTACATTAAAATCCACTTTGTAATATTGAAAAATTAAGGAAAATATCTTTAATTGCCTTTTTGATGGATGTTTTTGTTCAGGTTGGACGTTCTAGTTGATCTTTACTGGGTATGTCATTCACCATGTGTTATACTTTTTTTTGATGGCTGTTTGACCCACTATTGGTTGACGGGTTGTATGGTTATGTGGTGTTCTACCCAACATCAGTTTTCGTGGAGTCGGGAAATAATAAATAGTTAGGAAACTGTGTGAGACGTGGGCCTGAAGTATCATGGTTATTAGTTGTCAGTTTGACAGTTGATGCTATGGAGAAACATGTTGGGCTTTGGCCGGATGGTTTCTACTGGTTTGGGCTCTGTTGTGTATTGGCGCGATAATCAATGTTGGATTAGATGCCTCATGGATGTTTAGGTTGGCGTTCGGTGTTGGGTTGGGTGCTTGCCAAGTGTTATTGTGTTAATATATGCCAGATTGTGTACCTAAGGAGGAATTTGTTGAAATGTCCGAGTCGGATGACGGTACCCATCAAATATAGGCAAATTAATGGCTAAATAATAGTGTATGTATATATATATATATATATATATATATATATATATATATATACATCAGTTCTTTTGTACTAGTAGACATATTGATATTTGCTTTACTTGCTGATATGTATGTATTTGTATGCATTTACTTGTATGTGTATATATGTCTTACATGTATGTCTGCATGCTTTTGTCTGTATTTCTGAGATGAGGTAGTATTTACAGTATTTACATTATTCAGACTGTTGTCCTCATCTTAGTTGCCATTTGTATGACGTTTCAGCCATTGTACTCTAGCTTTCTTCTTTAGCTAGGTATTTTGAATTGAACCCTTTATTACAATCACTAGATATATTTTCTTTTAAGATCAATCTCGATCATTTCCTTAGTTCTATTTTTTTTTTTTCACTTTTCTAAGCATCTTTGGTTGTACCTCTGGATGCATCAACACATTGAACATTGAACCTTCTTTCTATTTAGTTTACATACCTCCTTATAATCCATGTTGGATGCTTTATAAGGTAGATCATGTGGCCAATTTACTTGTTTATAGTGCCTTCTTTCCATGGCTTTTTACGAAATTTGTAATTTTTAAAATAAATCCTCTCACCAGGGTAGAAGCATCTGCTGCTGTGCTTAGTTCTGTCACTCATATTATTTTTTATTTGGTTTCAGTTTATCAAAAACTGATTTGATCTACCTTGCAAACATTAACTCTGCTGGAGACATTCCTGCATTTGCATTTGGTATGATATGGTAAACAGATAAGTAAATTGTTCTACTGACCCGTTAGTTCTTGTATGGTAGGGCGTGGGTGTCACATGAGTCTCGGTATGCATTTTGTAGAAATTTTCAAATTCTCTTGATGAGAATTACATCCCATTATCTGATAAGATTGTGTCTGTTGCACCAAATCTTGCGAACAATTCATTTAGGAAGTCTTTTGTGTATTTTGTTGTCAGCAATTTGCAGTGGAATACTTCTGGCCATTTTGAAAAGCTGTCTACCACAATAAAATAGTATATACCCCTTATCAGTCCTGCATAATTTATGTGTTGCTTAGACCAAGGCTTGTTGCTTTTTGGCCATGGGTTATACTTTATGGATGGAGATTTTGCAGCTAACTGACATTTCTTGCAATTTTTATTCAAGTTTTCAGTGTATTTATCCTTTCTGTTTCCAATACATGAAACTTAGCAGAAGTACTTTGATATATGAAATGCCCAGATGTCTCGTATGGAAACTTTGTAATATTCATTTTAATAATACTGGCAGAATGACCATCCATTCATCATACAATAGTATCTCTTGATAAACTGAAAAAATATTTTTCTTTTTTTCGAATAACTATTTCTTTTTGTGAATTACAAACTTGTTAAACTTTACTTTAGTTCTAATTATAACAGTTAATTCTCTCACAGAGTTATACATAACACTTTTTATTTCTGACTCACAAATCAATGAAGCTATTACTGTTTCTTCCAGTGGTTTTGTTCATTCTCGGAATCAATCTTGGTAATCTGTGTGCATGCGTTATTTTTTTTAAGGTAAATACTCCATTTTAAAGGAATAGTTAAGTAAGATAGTCGTCCATCTTTGCAGTGTGTGATGGAGTACCTTTCTTCAAGTCAAAAATTGGCATCATTGGATTGTGATCCGTTTGACCTTGAATATACTTGTGAAACTGTTTTTTATAGCAAAAATGTTTGCTCACCCTTCTTTTTCGATTTGGGAGTATTTTTTTGTTGCACTGGCAGAAGCATTCTTAAGATGTGATTAACAGTTTTCACCATTTTGTTTATAAAGCAATACAGCTCTTAACCCAAAGTTGCTAGCGTCACTTGCTACATATATTTTCTTGCTTGAGTCATAATGCATTAATGATAGACTAGAAATCACAGCTGCTTTCAATTTCTGAAATGCTTTCTAGCATTCTTCTGACCATGCCTACTTTTCATCTTTTTTTAAGCAATTTATTCAGAAATGCTCTGAGTTCATTGTAATGATGCAATATTTATCAGCGCTGCCATGTTTTTTATAGCACTTGTTCTGTAGGATCTGGTCTTCTACCGTTGTCATCAATAACTTGACCTAAATGATTAATTTTTGGTTGAAAAAACTCACACATCTCAATATTGAGCTTAGAGCATAAGTCCTTTTAAACACCTTGTTCACATGCTTTGCATGTTTCTTATGGTCTATTATGCTTTTAATTAACACATCATTGAGATATGCCATTGTGTAATTCAAACCACTTAGCATCATGTTCATTATTTGTTGAAAAATTGTAGGTTCTACTTTTACTCTGAATGATAGTCTGTTAAGCAAACTCTTCTATGTATTTATAGTTAATATTTTTGCACACTCCTCATCCATCAGAATTTGTAAATATTCTTTTGACAAATCTAATCAAGAAAATATTTTACTTCCATTCAGCTTTGCAAATATATTTTCTGCTGTTTCAGACATTCATTTAATCCTGTGGTGTAGTTGGTGCAGACTGATTTTATTATTTTTTCTTATGTATACTGTTTGACTTACCCATTGACTGTAATTTTCTTTTTCTATAATGCCTAATTTTTGTAGATATTCCAACTCTTTGTCTGTGTCTTCTAGTAAAGTGGATGGTCCCATTAGCTTAGATCAAAACACTAGAGTTGACTTTTCTTTCAATTCAAGCTTTGCTTTAGCCTTAGAGCAAAATCCTAGTGTTTCAGAAAAAAATATCTGGAAATCTTGCCTTTAAATTCCGTTTGAAATTTTCTGTGTAATTAGATGATCCAACAACATTGTGACAAAATGTGTTGATAGGAATGTTGGAGAAATCAAACTTCTCCATCCAATCAGTACCAAAGAGATTCTGCTTTTACTGCATGAAATAGGCTATTAATTTTCTCTGGCAGACCTGAAGGAGACTACCACCACCTTTAAATTTGTTGTTTTTAATTTTTTTTTACTTCTTTCAGTGCAGTCTTATTGATTATTATATAAAGTTTCCGATTATCAAATAAAATGTAAAAAATTACAATATTAAAACAATTTTAGGGGGAGCTCAGTTTCTCATACAACATTATAGTAATTCATTCCTCTATTTTGGAACCACTCGCGTTGAGGTTGCTTTGTTTTGTTTTTTTTGGTGGGGGGACGAGTTGTTGCTCTTGTTTTTTGTCTTTTTCAAATTTTCTTCAGTTCTTATGATGGCATCTTCCTCGGAAACTCCAAGAAAGGCTTTATTAAAAAATTTCGCAAAGGATTCAGTTGTTGAATATGCACAAGCAAAAAAGTTAATTGCACAGGATCGATTTACTATAGGATTGTATGAAAAACTGAGCCCTTCCCCATTTTTTTAAGTATTGAAATTTTTACAGATTGTTTTTTTTTCAATCGGAAAGTTTAGGGTTTAATCAATAAGATTACACTGAGGTGGTGGTAATGTCGTATCGGTGAGTGGTTTTAAAATGGAGGATCGATTTACTATGTTATATGAAAAACTGAGCCCCCACACCATAATTATTTAAATATTGAAATTTTTCCTTTTTTTTTTTTTTTTTTTTTTTTTGTCAATCAGAAAGTTTAGGGTGTAATTGATAAGAGTGCACTGAAAAAAAAAAAAATGAAAAACAACAAATTTAAAGGTGGTGATAATCTTCTTCAGGTCCACCTTTTCTCTCTTTTCCTGCAAGACCAATGTTTAAATTTCAAAAACAAGAACTTCAAGTATTTTGCCTGATATGCCTTTGGAAAGTGTTTTTAGATCTGCATAATGTCGGTCTATCAGTTTTATTCCATGTATCAACATTAATATTTGTCAGGTCTGACCCTGTGTCAATTTTCAGTTTTACTTTCATGTCATTCAATCGGGTGTTGATAAGTTTTGTTTTTTCTGCGACTTTTTCACCTATGGTATAATGAACCATATTTCTTGGTTTTCTTTTGACTTTTTTACAAAAAGAACTTTTATGACCCTCATAACCACAGTTGAAGCATTTTTTATCTTTGAAAGGACAATTCTTGTATAGATGTAACTTACCACAACCGTAGCATGGATTTATTTTAATGTTCCTACTTTGTGGTTTTGACTTTTCTAATATATAATATGTTCTGTTGTTCAATATTTGAGGTCCTGGGCATGATGGTAAACTGCATCCAGCAGCAAGGCCTCTGATAGGGAGGTTGTGAAGAGCATGAAACCACCTCTTAATTGCTGTTGTTTTCAGGTCCACCCTGACCCGGAGTGTTAGCACCTGTTAGGATCCCAGCTATAGGCAAATAGTTAACCACCAAACTGGGGTCAAAACACTATGAAAGTATAAAAATAGACTTATATAGAAAAATACTAATTTTTTAAGAAAAAATTATTAACAAAACACATTTTTGAAGAAAAAAAATATTCTCAGTTAAAAACATTTTTGAATACATGACTAAAAGACATTTTTAGTTATCTAAAATAAAAAAAGAATAAAAACAAAAGATTTTCATTAAAATCTGACTAAATCTACCTTCTCACTATAACCAAAAATTAAAAAAATACCTTAAAACTCCACCTTTTTGGGATTAAATAACCCACAGAAGTTGATATACCGTAAAAGAAAACGCTAACAAAAAAAAAAAATCAATATTTGTCGTATCTTTTTTTAAGTTTACAATTCTCTGATATTCCTTAGCTAATTTTTGTAGTTATTTTCTGGTCTTGTTCCAATTTCAAGAGTCTTGCATGTACATCTGTTTCACTTTGTGAGGTTAATTTTTGTACCAAAATGAAACACTTGGACTTATCCATAGTTAATTCATTCAGTTGAATCTTTTCACATTCCTTATTTACTATATTGCATACATTGTGTAGTCTTCATCATCATCTTTTGATAAATTTAAACAATGCCATTGCGTGTTGAATAAAGAGCTACATTCTTCAAAAATTTTAGACAATATCTGGATAAATTCTTTAAATGTAATTTCTTGTGGTGCTACCAAGCAAGCGAGGGACCAGATGTTTGCCCTCAGAGGTCCAGATAGCAAATAACCAAAACTGGTCTTTGCGCATCTGGGCTCCATGCAGAAGTTCTGGTGGTAAACCAAAAATAAATAAATATCAAATTCCTTTTACAGACCCTTTTCGTGAGCCAATGTGAATTTTGTTTATTGTCCAATGGGAATCCCAGAAATAAATCCGGGTGTGAATTCCCAAATGTCTTGTTTGGAGCCCTGAAAACGAAATAAAAGGACGACACAAAACAATTGACAGGAGAGAAAATACGAGCATAATTAACACGTCCCTTGACAAACATCAAGTGATCATATTATGTTGCCTCTCCTTTCTCTCTCACCTTCTTCTTCACTGTTTACTGAGCCACTTAATAACTGACCGGTACCCGAAGGACTGAGCGGAGACTTCAAAGACACTCCTAACAAATGAATGCACACATACACATACGCACAAACTCTTTTCGGCAGTTACTGCTATGAGTATTTTTAACAACCTTTGTACCAACCAAAAGACATATTTGTGAAAAACCTTGAGATATATATATATATATATATATATATATATATATATATACCGAGCACCCGTAGCCCAAAGGTAGAATCGCCGATTGATGCCAATTCAGTCAGGTTTCAATCCTGGGTTAAAAGCAATCGGAGTCTAACCATACTGATGAGCTGTGATACAGCAAAACAGATCTGTCTGCGGATGACTATATATATATATATATGACTATACATATATATATATATATATATATATATATCGTCATCTGCAGACAGATCTGTTTTGCTGTATCACAGCTCATCAGTATGGTTAGACTCCGATTGCTTTTAACCCAGGATTGAAACCTGACTGAATTGGCATCAATCGGCGATTCTACCTTTGGGCTATGGGTGCTCGGTCGAAGAAGGCAGACCTTTTAGCGTGTATATTGTCATTTTACCCACCCAATAGCCAGAGTGCTCTAATCCATTACTGAATGAGCGATGCGTACATGCCAGAGTAGCTACTGTTTTTCAAAGTCTACCATTCTTCCAGAGTGCTCAATCAGGATGTGAGAGCGTAATATATATGTAAATGTTGTTTCTATACACAATTTGATTTTCTTGTTTTATGCCCCTCTTATAGTGGGTTATCTACTAACAGGGCCAAATTTAGTCAATCTATTTCAACACACAAATACACTTCACCATCATGGATAATATATTCTCTAGGTTGTTTTGGTAGAATATAGTTTTTGTATTTTTTGTGTTCTGAATCACCAAACTTAATAGTCAACAAAATTTTTTTATCTCTCCAGTTTGAACCGTCTTTAACAAATATCTCCTCAAACCTGTGAGAGTAAAGCATTAAATGTAAACCCCTTATCAGGTTTATATGAAAAAATGTCCAATTGATTTAAGTACTGCATCCTGAGAAAATGTATCTGGTTTATCTGGGCTTGTTTCTCTCTTTGAGAAAATTTCTCACAGTATCGCAAGTTGCTTTTCTTGCTGTTTTTGAGCTAATTTTTGTTTCAAGAATTCAAAGAAGCATTTATGGAAGTTCTCCATTTTTAATTTGCCATTGTTCATGATTATTTTGAAATTCGTCAAACTGTTCCATTTTGTCAGTAAACCTGTATGAAGGTTTTTTTGGACAAAACTGCTGTCCAAAGTTTTGACACCAAATCCGTTATTATAGATCTTCTTGTTTGAATCTATTTAGCCAAATCTGTTATATATAGGTTTTGTTTGTTGATATTTTTTCATCAGTCTAGCCTTTCGGGCATAATTTTTTTTTTTATGTACTATTTTTGCCAGTAGAAAAAAACAAATCTTTCTCCACCACTATTATAATAAATAGTGAATTATCTTCATCACCATTCTGTTGTATTGCTGACATGGCAGGAGGATACCCAGAAAATGTGAGCTGAGTATCTACAGCACAATATCTATGCTAAGGGATATAAATACATATAAAACAAACACTATAAGACAGAACAACAAATAGAAAATAGGAGAGGTTGAGTCACTGAGAACACAGTCTGATAGTAATTGTCAATGACTCTCTAAAAGTATCAACAAACATTGCATATGAGCAGATGCCTGAGGTAGAGGCGATACAAGGCCACTTAAGCTCGGACAAAAATTTTTGTCTGCTTTACCCCAGACGAGACTCTAGCCCTCAGTGGAGCCTCATCTGGTTTCATTTCCGCTCAGAGGTAGGGAGTCAGACAAAGTGAATAACCAACACATGTAGTTGATTTCCTCAGAATGTCAATGATACTCTGAAATCCTTGACTGCTATTAGTCTTTATTGTTATAGCTACCTTGGTCTACAGACCATTCTATTCTTGAAAGTGCTATAGAGGGGTGTTAGCTGCTCTACAACAATTCTTCTTCTTCTATGTGCCCTGTCCCTTCAGGACGTAGGCGATCATGGTTCTCCACGTCTCCCTATCCCTTGTGGCTCTTAGTATGTTTGCTCTTGTTACTCCTGGCAACCCCCGTTCCGTCATCCACCTGATCAAGCCCTGCAAATATGTTATCCGCTGCATTCCTCTGTCTCTCTTTCCTTCTATCAGGCCAGTCAATATCAGGTTCTCCAGACTCTCCTTCCTCATTGCGTGTCCCAGGAACTTCAGTTGTCTCTTCCTGATGCTCAGTATCAATTTCCTTTTTGTTGCCATTTTTTCCAACACCTCATCGTTGCTTGTATGCTCAGTCCACGATATCCGCATCATCCTTCTCTAGAACCACATTTCTGCTGCTTCCAGTTTTGTCCTCATTTTCGATCAATTACTTGAAACATTATTATTGGGAATACTTGATATTTCAATGTCACATTCATTTTTATTTGTTAAACAATTCAATTAATTTATTAAACTGTTTAATAAATAAAAAAAAGTATCTATTTTGAAAGAAGTATCCTCTCTCTCCCCCTCTCTTTCTCTTTCTCTCTCTCTCTCTATATATATATATATAGATATTAAATCCAAAAAGATGATCAGATAGGTAAATCCCAAAAACCCGATCCTATTAATATTAATTTCATTAATATTAAAATTGATCAAAGTGGAGGGCTCGATGCAAATATTGCATTCTATTTACAGAGCAAAATACAAAAAAATAAAACAAGAATTTTGATGTTTAAATCCGTTGGAGAGCCATTTCTACAAGGAATTCCTCACTTCTTCAGCAATGGCTGAAACCAAAACTTTATTTATTCAAATGTGTTAGAAGAAAATATCTTTTAACACATTTGAATTTGAATAAAGTTTTGGTTTCAGCTGTTGCTGAAGAAGCGAGGATTTCCTCGTAGAAATGGCTATCCAACGGATTTAAATATCAAAATTTTTGTTTTATTTTATATATATATATATATATATATATATATATATATATATATATTGTCATCCGCAGAGAGATCTGTTTCACTGTATCACAGCTCATCAGTACGGTTAGACTCCGATTGCTTTTTAACCCAGGATTGAAACCCGACCGAATTGGCGTCAGTTGGCGATTTTACCTCTGGGCTATGGGTGTTCGGTGAAAGAAGGCAGACCTTTTAGCATGTATATTGTCATTATACGCGCCCAATAGCCAGAGTGCTCTAATTCATTTTACTGAGTGAGCAATGCGTAAATGCCAGAGTAGCTACTGTTTTTCAAAGTCTACCATTCTTCCAGAGTGCTCAGTCAAGGTGTGAGAGCGTAAATATATATATATATATATACACACACACACATTTATGTATGTGGTGTGGGTTCACCATATTTAGTGACATTTTTTTAAATTTCAAACTGAACTCTTTTAATGAATTTATAGGAACAAAGTGTTCTTACTCATTTCACTGTGCATGCAAGGGGAGATAACTATTAATTTATCCATAATTTTTGACATTTGTTAGTTTGCACTCTTAGATTGAATAAAGAGTAAGGGCTAAATTTCTGGGATTGTTATTAAAATATATTAGGAACCTACAGTAATTCAGAGGGTACAAAATCTGTAATGGAATAATAACAGGAACCAAAATGGGGTTAACAGTTCACATACAGCAAAAAATAATTGTTCTTATCAGGCATATTTTTCATTATTTTAATTTTGATTAATTTTTTTCAACCAATTGTCAAATAAATAATCTCAGTTTAAACTTATTTATAAATGGAACTTTGTGTGTGTGTATCCGTTACCTACAGACTCCGAAACGGCTGAACCAATTTTCTTGAAAATTTACACAGTTGTACTATAAGCATCTGTGAGTGTTCTTAGCTAGGTCTTGTGTTGAGGTCAGTCAGTTAAGTGCCATACGTGATACACGCTTGGGTGATCATGTCTCAAAAGAGACGTGACTGACTGGGCAGAAGATTATCCCGCAGTAGGTTGCCATTGCTTTCTGCGGTAGACTGGTTGCCGACCAAGGCAAACCCAATCTGTCCTGCCATTTAAACCATAACTGGAAGGAAGAGACGGATTAATACCTTTCCCAAGGGTATTTGCGCGTAAGTGAATACAATGGATTCAACTGGAATTCGAACACAGCTCCCCGGTTTCTCGTTCCGAGCCGATATCCACTGTACCACAACGCACATCCTCTGTGTTGATGTACCCCTGATAAAAATTGAAAAAATCTGGTTATAAAAGGAATGGTCCGATTTTAATCAAATTTGATACACTCATAGACAAAGACATAAGAAACGATATTCAGAAGTTTCAAGGTTGCAGTTCTTACAATAGTGCAGAAAATCGATAATATATATATATAAAAGGCAAGATGTTTGTGTGTGTGTCTGTTTATGTCTGAATGTCCTTTATAAAAATCCACAATTTTTATCCGATTCTCACTAAACTTCACACAAATATTCTTTAGGCTGAGTCTGAGCTCTAGGACCATGGATTAGTTTTTAAAGCTTTCATTACACCCGAGCAATGGCGGACTATACTGCTAGTTGAGGATAAAATTATAATTAATGCATTTACTTCTGCTACCTTCTTGAAATATCAACATTATTGTGGGTACTTAGTGAAGTGCTATATGAGATACAAGCTTGGGCAATCATGTCTCAAAAGAGACATGACTGACTGGACAGAAGATTTTTCCCAATGGTAGACTGGTTACCAACCAAGGTTATAGAACCCAATCTGTCCAGTTATTTGACCCATAGCTGTAGGGAAGAGACATATTAATATCTTTCCCAATGGTATTTTCATGTAAGTGAATGCAATAAATTCAACTTGAATTTGAACTCAGCTTTCCGATTTCTGGTTCTGAGCCAATATCCACTGCACCACAACGCACATCCACAGATACTTAAGTAAATATTTAAATTGATTCAGCCCTTGTGTTAGTCTGATCAGCTCTTGTGGAAATGTGAAAAAATATTTTGTGATTAAAGTTTTAGGTTTATTAAAAAGAATTGTTCAAGAAACTTCTCAGTAAATTTTGTTATGTAAATTGTAAATGTGCAGTCAATCATCCAAATCTCTTTGCAATTTTTGTTTGCATTCTTTTATTTTTATCATTTTTAGAAAGATATTTTCTCTTTTTCCCCAACTGGAATAATAATAAACTTTCTAGAAAGAGAAAAAAAAATAAAGTTCAAGTTCAGTTAATTTTATTTTTAGATTTGAAAGAATTAGAATAATTTTTAAATTAAAACTTTGTCTGCAATTCTCAAAAGAAGCATTATCTCTATTCTACAAAAATATTTATACTGATACACGTTTTGTTTTTGAATTTATTGATAAACTTCGGCTGATGTAGTTTTTAGCTTTCCTTTTTGACTTAAGTTAAGAACAGACATTATTATTATCATTATATCATTTTCATCATGATTCTATTTCTGCTATGGTCACACTACCTACCAAGTCTGTGGAAAGACCTAATACAGGTCATGGTGTGCTGTTGTTGTTGTTAAATTTCATGTTTTTTCTATCTCCCAGAACATTCCTAGTGTACCATAGACAAAGTTCTTCTTAGTGTGTGGGCTGTATTTAACAAGACAATTTTTTTTCTTCAACTGGGGTTCCAACAAATTTTCCAATGTGTTGTTTTGTTCCATTTTTTATCATTCCAAGTGCACCTACTATCACTGGTATTACTGTTGTTTTCAATTTCCACATTGTTTCTATTTCATTTTCCAGGTCTTTATATTTTGATAGTTTTTCAAATTCCTTGATTGCTATGTTACAATCTGCTAAACAAGCCATATCAGTAGGCAAGTTTTTTCTTTTTGGTTTTGACAATAATGTTCGGCCTATTTGCTTCCATTTTTCTGTCTGCGTAGATGCTGTAATTCCATAGAATGGTGACATCTTCTATTTCTGTAACCAGTGCTGGGTGAATTTCATACCAGTGTTTGTTTATATACAGTACTGTGCAAAAGTATTAGGACAAGAACTATTTTATCTTTTATAAGGCATATTGACAGAAAATGAGTATATGATAGAGTAAAATCTCTGTTAATTCTACTTTTGACTCACCAGGAGTATCTTTGCCTGACTTTCCTCTTAGAACTGAGTCGTATTTTGTGATACACATATAACTCTTTCTATTGTTTCTGCTGTGGTTGTTTGTATTTTTTTTTTTTTTATACAAGGTAAAAAGGATAGAAAAGATGAGGAACCAGAAGAGGTCATCAAAAAATGGGTTAGGACACAGGGAATAAAGAACAAAAAGGGGAAAATGAGAGAAAGAACTAAAGAGACATGAGAGAAGAACCAATAAAAGACATCAGCGGGAGTAATAGATGCCAGGGAGTAAATGTATAGGCATATACAAACATCGGTGGTGATGTGGTGTCTGGGCTTGTTGCAGTTGACAAATGAGGACTCGGTAAAATAAAGAGGTGCTATGGACACGCCTGTGTCTCCTGAAGCTGGTAGGAGATTGCAAACTTTTAGACATATGGTTGAGGATGAATTGCCACATGTTACTGCAATTGCCACATGTTTGATATGCCAAAAAGCATACAGAAACTGACATATGAAACACTTTTCGCAGTGTTCAGATCCGATACTTGAAAGGGAGCAGATCAAACTTTGATACTTGGCAAAGTGCACAGATACTCAGAAAATTGATATAATTGCTGATCAGTTTATTCAAAAAAATCTTCCTATTTTTGATTGGTTCTGTGTTAGTTCTTATTATAATTTTGAGTGGATCAGTAAATTTCTAGTTTGACGTTTTGTTTTGAGATTTTCACTTTATAATGTGCTAAGTCTATGTGATTAATACTCATCACTGAATTAAGTACATCGTCAAGGAATGAGGTAATGTTGAGAAAGAAATATTTTTGTTGATAATAAATGCTTTTTTCAACATTGTCATAGACTTATTGATGTATATTAAAGTGTGTATAGAAATGATCTGTATTAAATATTTACTAGAATACCAGTGGTTCCTGTAAGCTTTGATATCAGGTAAAATTTACAAATTTTAAACAAAGACATAAGTATTTTTATTCACTATATTGATATTGACATGACATAAATTCTGATAGCAAAGGAATATTGAATGAAACAAAACAAAGAGGTGTTGACAGCATGTCATTTACAAATTTTAAACAAAGACATGAGTATTTTTATCCACTATATTGATATTGACATAACAAATTTTGATAGCAAGGGAACACTGAATGAAACAAAACAAAGAGGTGTTGACAGCATGTCAGAAAGTAAAGGAGATATGTTAAAATAAAAAATTTATGCTGATCAAGGCTGAATATTTCTTTGTGGGTGAGGGAAGCAACCTGGAGGATTGGACAGTTAGGCTTGACAGTGGAGTTTGTATTGGGTTGGTTGACTAAGACCACTGTTGGTGTTGGTGATTCACTGCTTACTGCTTGTGTGCCATGAGCAGCTCCTTTTAACCCTTTGTTGCATAATGGTTACAATTGTAACCAATATTTTTTTTTTAATCATTTCACCCCAAGCAAGGCATTTCACTGCCACTATTGCGCAGGGGGTTACATAGGGGAAGGTGATGAAAAAGAGTGGTTAGATATAGGAAATGTCAGAAGGAGGGTGATAGACAGGTAAGGATATTGAAGATGAGGGTTTGGTAGATGGGAAGAGCGTTTGAAAGAATCAATGCGGGTTAGTGCGTTAGGAGGTGTCTATTGATTTAAACTCCTGGAGATTGTAGCTGTTGGGGAAGCAAGTATGTGAATACAACAAAGGTTAGAGAAAGATTACAATTGTAACCAATATGCAACAAAGGGTTAAACAGTCAAGGTGGATACATGACTCAGTGTCTTTTGTCATACATTTAATTTAATGGCAATGTTTATAAATTGCTCCTTTTGAAATTGTGTTTTATATTTTTGGTGGGTATTTGTTTTGTTAGCTTGTCATGATGCTCAGAGCTATTGTGCAGAAAGAAAGAGTTTTATTTTTACTTTTACTTCAAAGTGTTCTTATCCAGCTAACAGGTTTTGAAGTGCAGTAAATAAGAAAAAGATTTAATTTGAATCTGAGTATAAAAACATCAGACATGAATTATGGAATCATCTTAATACCAATTGTGCTTGAACTTTGCAGAGTTTTGGTATTTTTTGTACCCCTTGCTGATTTTTCAAGTCATTTTGATAATTTTTCTTTCTCTTAAATTCTATTTTATATTACTTTGCAGCCGAGGGATGAAATTTGAAAATGTGTCAATACTTACTGACTGCATTAAGGATATCATTAAAGACATGCGTTATTGCTGGTAAGTAAATATTTTATATACTTTTTATCTTTTTTAACTTCCCAGCTTCAAAAGAAAGTTTGATATTTATTTTTTCTTTTCTGAAATAAGAAAGAAAAAGCAAGTAGCACTCTTTAATTTTATTCGGCTAAGTATTCTCAGACATTTTATTAGAGCCTTGAATAAGTTCTCACTGATTTTTCATGAAAAGCAAATTTTTATTTCAAAAAATTTGTTAGAAACATGACACTGAAAGTATTGCTCATTACCAGCCAGTACTTTTTCCCATCTTTCTGGCAGCATTTTAATTACATGTCACAAAAATGACAAATCTTTTGAGGCTAACTACAGGTGGATCCATTTTTTTGACGTCTTTATAAAAAGGAAAATGTTGCTCAGCTAAGCCATGTGCATCGATCGAAACAATTGATAATCAGATGGAGTAATGTCTGGTGAATATGGTGAGTGGTGTAGAACATATCATTTAAGCATTTCCAAGTAGCTTTTTTACCCATTCTGCAACATGCAGCCTAGCGTTCTCATGTTGCTAATCACTTTGTCATGTTTCTGCTCATATAGCAGGAGCTTTTTAATCAATTTTTTAGGCTTACGGCCTATCACGTTGAATACACCGGTTCTCGCTCAATCACCAAAGTTAAGCAACATTGAGCTTGGTCAGTACTTAGATGGGTGACCGCTTGGGAATACCAGATGCTGTAAGTGTATAGTGATGGATGTGCATTGTGGTGCAGTGGATATCGGCTCGGAAAGAGAAATCGGTGAGCCAACTTCGAATTCCATTTGGATACCCTGCATTCACTTAAGCACTGGTACCCTTGGGAAAGGTATTAATCCGTCCCTTCCCTCCAGTTATGGGTTAAATAACAAGAGTAGGACTTGGGGATCCTGCTCTTAAAAACAAATCCCAATGAATCTTGATACTCGAAAAAGAAAAATGTTGCAAAATAAAATAATCTAACCGAAAATCATTGGTTATGACCTTAAATGATCCCATAAGGATTGATAGGTCGTTAAACCATCAAACAAACAAACAAACAGATAATCAATTCTTTGCTCAAATGCATCAGTTATAGTCAATACTGATCTCCTGTGGTGGCTTCAGTCAGTTTGAACAGCACATAATAAACTATACCCAACTGATCCCACCAAATGCAGAGCAGAAGCTTCGAACCATGGATATTCGGCTTTGCCACAGGTGTTGATACATGGTCTGGCTTACTTCATGATCTTCTACACTTAGTTATTGTAGTGTCTCCACTTTTCATTGCCAATCACAATATGATATAAAAACCTTTTCTTTTCTACTGTTGAAGCAACTGTTCACACATGACAAGATGTTGTTCAACATCTCTTGGCTTCAACTCACACAGCACCCAATATCCTTGCTTTAATGCATAAATACAAATGCATTAATATCTAATGCTTTCAAATGTTTCGAATCTGTTTTTTGATCAACTCCTAATGATTCTGTAAGTTCAGCTTGCATCTGACGTGAGTCTTTATGAAGTAATGCCTCCAATTCTTTGTTTTCAAATTTTTTTGGTACACCAGAGCATTCTTTATCTGCAACATTAATACCGTTATTTTTGAAGCATCTAAACCAGTCTGTGCATGTTGTTTGTGACAGTGTATGGTCATCGTAAGTCTGAACAAGAAATCTGTGTGCTTCACCTGCGATGCCTTTTGAATCAAGTCGTGTAGTAACATTTCCCCATAAATACACTTTGTTTGGCACAAAATCTGACATGTTTACCATTATGAAAACAAAGTTTTTTACACTTCTGCAAAATGACATACACTGAATTTTAGTCTTATTTATAGTACTTCTTTCTGCATGTGTTAACATCTTAAGCTACACACGCACACACACAGTTCTGCGAATGCCATCTGTTGGAAATCATCATCATCAGCATTTATCCATCACACCCAGATGGTGCATAGGGCAGCAACATTTTGTTGCTGTTTCTGTAACAACCCCCAAACCTGGAGGATCGCTGAACCATTCTTGATCCTTACATTTACAGCACCTGGTATTTTCAAATGGTCACCCATTTAAGTACTGACCAGGCTCGATGTTGCTTAACTTCAGTGATCGGACAGGAACCAGTGTATTCAACACGATATAGCCGTAGACTGCTGGAAAACAGCAAGATCTTATTTAATGTCCAAATATATTTGAAGATAATTTTATTGTTTTAATTTTTCTCTTATTATTTTGACTTCATATTCCTGCATAGTTTAGTACTAAGGATTAGGGTCCTGGGTATGACAGTAAACTGCATCCGGCAGTAAGGCCTCTAATTGGGAGGTTGTGAGGAGCATGGAACCACTTCTTAATTGCTGTTGTTCCCAGGTCCACCCTGACTCGGAGTGGTAGCACCTGTTAGAGTCCCAGCTATGGGTAAATAGTTAACCTCAAAACCGAGGTCAAAATGCTATGAAAGTATTTACCAACAAAACATTTTAAATGAAAAACGTTGCCAACAAAACTTTTTTGAATAAAAAATTTTGCAAGCAAAAATTTTCTGAATGAAAAAATGTTACCAACAAAACTTTATTGACAATCTCCTTTAAAAAAATAATATATAAACAAACAAAAACAATAAAACAAATAAACTAAATAAAACAAATCAAAAACGATTTCCAGCATTAAATGACCTCATGAAGGTTGATATACTGGTTAAATGAACCAACCAACCAACCAACTAAGGGTTAGAGACTATTTAGTCATTTATTTGTTGCTATTACTACACATGTATATTTAAGTTCCATATAATTTATGTATTCTTTCAGTTATTCCAAGAACATATGAAAACCTGATTATAGTAATTGTAAACCATTTTAGTGGCATTTCCATAGACTCTGCGAGTTACTATAATGTTTTTTGTCTGGAGAACTTAATGAAGATTAAATTTGCTATGTTCAAAAATTTGCCCATGAAAGAAACCTGCTGTGTGCAAAAGAAGTCAGCTGATGATAAGAAGCTGTGGAGAGTCATGTTTTAAAGACACAAAGCATAACTGCCTGCAGTCACTCTCTCACCGGCGTGACATGCCTTCCCTGTGCCTCTTCTATAAATACTTTCACAGCTTCTGCTCTGATGAACTTAAATCACTGGTGCCCCCTAGGTGTGAATATGCACAAGATACTAGATTAGCAACTAGGTTCCACCCTTTTACAGTGAAACTGATGAAATGTAACCGGCACTTCTACTCTAACAGCTTCTTTTCTCCCACTTTCATGCCTGTGGAATTCCCTTCCATATGCTTGCTTCCCCGACAGCTACAACCTCCAGGAGTTTAAATGTAAGATCAATAGACACCTCCTAACATGCACCCATTCTCTCCAACACTCTCCCTATATAACTCTTAACTCGTCTATCACCCTCCTTCTGACATTTCCTATACCCAATTGCTCTATGTAACCCCCTGCGCTATAGTGGCAGTGGAATGCATTGCTTGGGGTGATATGATTAAAAATATATATATATATATAACAGATGTTGATTAAGTTATAAAAAAGAAATTATATTGTATCTCCCTTTGACAGGTTTATTTTAGCAAGTGTGTTTTGTGTTATCAACAATTATAAATACAAACAGAAACTGTAAATTCCATGGTCATTAGCAAGACGGACAGGCCAAGTTGCAAACATCAAATTGGGGATGTCAAAATAAAGTAAATACAATAATTAAACTTGCATTATTCTTAATTATTGTTCTAATCTTGCTTGATATACAGTACTGTGCAAAAGTATTAGGACAAGAACTATTTTATCTTTTATGAGGCATATTGACAGAAAATAAACAATTTAATTAAAGTAATTTTATTTGATTTACTCAACAAATGCTTTAACAAGAAAAAACTACTTCTTACAAAATAAATTTAATATTTACTATAATAGCCTTTTGCTTTGAAATAATAAAATAATTGCGACAATTTACCAATCGCACCTAGTATATATATATATATATATATATATATATATATATATATATATTGTGTGTATTTTGGCAGCATTTTTTCATTAATGCAGGTTTCATTGAATAATATAGACAAGTTTTGTCTATTAATTTTGTGTAGGATCCGTTCATACCGTCTGATATACTTGATGGTGATGTCGTTGAAAGATAACAAAAAATCACAGTATTTGTTGAATTTTTTTATCGGGTCTAAGCTTTCGGCTCACATAAGCCATTATCAAAGTGTAAATATTAACACACAGTAAACATAGAACATTTAAGCTATTAACAATAAAGATAATTGAATTGAAAATATAAGTCCATCCCTACCGTGGCGGATGGCCGAAGACAGTGACAAAATAGTGGTGTTGTGGTCCCTGGTCTGATTACAGACATACAGACATTTGCGTACGTTATTGGAAATATCGAAAATAATAAGCAGAAACTAAAAATCCCCGAAGCACTCTACATTAAACAATTTAAACCTGGTTTGAATACAATCAATTTCGATATTTCCAATAACGTACTCAAATGTCTGTAATCAGACCAGGGACCACAACACCACTATTTTGTCACTGTCTTCGGCCATCCGCCACGGTAGGGATGGACTTATATTTTCAATTCAATTATCTTTATTGTTAATAGCTTAAATGTTCTATGTTTACTGTGTGTTAATATTTACACTTTGATAATGGCTTATGTGAGCCGAAAGCTTAGACCCGATAAAAAAATTCAACAAATACTGTGATTTTTTGTTATCTTTCAACGACATCACCATCAAGTATATCAGACGGTATGAACGGATCCTACACAAAATTAATAGACAAAACTTGTCTATATTATTCAATGAAACCTGCATTAATATATATATATATATATATATATATATAGTACTGTGCAAAAGTATTAGGACAAGAACTGCTTTATCTTTTATGAGGCATATTGACAGAAAATAAACAATTTAATTAAAGTAATTTTGATTTACTCAACAAATGATTTAACAAGAAAAAATAATTGTTACAAAATAAATTTAATATTTAGTATAATAGCCTTTTGCATTGATCACAACCTTCATTCTGTCAGGCATTGACACCACAAGCTTCTTAAATGTATCTTATGATATCTCCTGCCAAGCAGCTTGTATTTGTTCCCAAAGTGTGTCTTGCAAAGTAACATTAGATTTATCAATTTTTTTTATCCAAAATATCCCATAGGTGTTCAATAGGATTGAGATCAGGGCTTTGTGGGGTCCAATTCAAAGTCTGTGGTTTTCCTTCCTCTTCCTTTTAAGTTGAATAATTCTTACAAAGGTTTGGCTTTTCACCCTGTATTTGAATTTCATTGAGGTTTTTAGGAAAATCACCTCTGTCCTAATACTTTTACCAGTAGTGTGCAAAAGTGTTAGGACTGGGGTGATTTTAAACTTTTTCCTTTGATGCCATCATAAAAGATGAAATAGTTCTTGTCCTCATACTTTTGCACAGTACTGTAGATGTTATTATGGGCACAATGTTTTGACCAAATGCCCTCTGGACATGTTCAGGTATTCATTGATTGGGCAATATGAATGTTGTGGTCCTGTTTAAGGGAGCACAATTATAAGGTGAAAGAGTCCTGTGTTCACTGTGAGTGGTTAAAACTACAAGTGTACTTCTCTGCTTGAAGGTAGAAATGTCTGGCATTATATAAACCAGACAAATCCATTTTGTCCATGGATATAGGGGTGATAACTACCCCAGAACAATGAAATATCTGATTATTGTGATATTTTGTCCCTGTGATATTGGTTAATGTTGTTTTGGTTGAATTGGTTCTTCACAACCTGATCCAAGGATTAAACTCATGATCACTTGATGGCACTAACACATATATAATGAACTCTGATATCCATTCCACCACTATCCTGAAGGACATTCAGTCAGTCAGTCACCTGCCTTATGTGAAACACACTTTGGGCGATCATGTCTCTTTCGAGACATGACTGACTGGGCAGAAGATTATCCCGCAGTAGGTTGCCATTGCTTTCTGCAGTAGACTGGTTGCTAGCCAAGGCTATAAAATTCAATCGTTTCTATTATTTAACTCATAACTGGAGGGAAGAGATGAATTTATACCTTTCCAAGGGTATTTGTGTGCAAGTGAATGCAAGGAATACAACTGTAATTCGAACTCAGATCCCCAATTTGTCATTCCAAGTCAATATCCACTGCACCACAACACACATCCTCAGGACATTAGTTACGTGTTTTTGAAGCCTTTGATGCTCAATGTCAGATGATTTTGGTGATGATGGTGGATTTTACAGTTTTTTATAGTTTAGTGTTTAATATAATCACGCGATATCCCATATCAGATAATCAATTGACACCTGATGATGTCCAGTTGGGTACTTGACCAAAATGTTATGTCTATAATAACATCTATATCAACCACAATGAGAGCAGTAGTTCAAAATCATATAAAAAATATTAACAATTACTCATCATGGAAATGAAATATCAAATTAGAAATTTAACTATCTGTGAAATGTTATGGCATGCAGTGGAAAATGTGACACTGCAATCCAAATAAACATTAAAATAGCAAAAAATGTTTTCAAGAAATTAAGGATCACAGTAAGAAACAGGAAAAAACTTTTTTAACAAAGAAAATAGTTCTCAGCTGTCATGTAATAGTAATCCCTTACCTGTGCCAACCACCTAAAGCAAACTATATATATATATATATATATATATATATCCCTTTTAGGGACACATATATATATCCCTTTTAGGGACACACACACACACACAAACACACACATATATATATATATATATATATATATATATATATATATATATGATAATAGAAATAAATAAATAATAAATTCTGTCAAAAAAATACATTTTTAAACTTACAACTTTTTAGTAGTTTTTCATATATATATATATATATATAATAATAATAGAAATAAATAAATACTGTCAAAAAAATACATTTTTGAACTTACAACTTTTTAGTAGTTTTTCATATATATATATATATATATATATATATATATATATATATGCCTTTTAGGGACACATATATATATCCCTTTTAGGGACACATATATATATCCCTTTTAGGGACACACACACACACATATATATATATATATATATATGATAATAGAAATAAATTATAAATTCTGTCAAAAAATACATTTTTAAACTTACAATTTTTTAGTAGTTTTTCATATATATATGCCTTTTAGGGACATATATATATATATATATATATATATATATGTAGAATAAACATGTTGGGAAAGTGTAAAGAGGATGAAAAATATTATTTTTGTTTAAACACCTCCACTTTAAGATAATTTTAAATAGATTTATCACTGGGAGGGGTACTGAAAATGATTGACCTGACCTACTTCTACCAAAATGATCAAATATTAGAAATTCTTTTTGGAAGGTATTCTTTTCTGCTTAAATTTTTTATGTGTATATATATATATATATATATATATATATATATATAATAATACTAAAAAACATAATGTTGTTGTGATTAACAGACATTTGGCTGAAAGACCAAATACCTTAAATCAAATAAAAAACCTACACAAGAAAAGAAGATAAGGAAAAAATAACAAAAAGAAAGCAATCTGCACAGTAAATTAAAGTGCTCAATGCTTGGATCATCTTGACAGAGCAAAAAACATGATTATATATATATATATATATATATATATATATATATATATAAAGCAAAATAAATTTTCAATATTCAAAATATATATATTCAATATATATTTATATTGGCTCTGTAATTTTAATTACACTGAGCTCTCCTCCTGTATCATTTTTTAATATTAAAAAAATTTAATATTAATTAGGATCAGGTTCTTGGGATTTACCTTCCTACTTTTTTGTTTTGGATTAAAGTATTTTAATAAAATTTCTAACATAATCTCAAATCTTGAGCCTCACAAAATATATATATATATATATATAAAAGTAAGAAGCTAACCTAGAGCCAACGGACCTACCCAGGTTTCACCAAATGGATCGTCAGGGCAAGTTGGCCAACTTGCCCTGACGATCCATTTGGTGAAACCTAGGTAGGTCCGTTGGCTCTAGGTTAGCTACTTATTTATTTACTGGTGAAGTTCCTCGTCTTGGGTTTTTTTTTTCTTTCGACTAATATGTTGACTAATGTTCAAGTGCTTAGTTCTTTTCTTTTTTTGTTTCCATTTTTTTCCCCTATGCGTTTATACTCAGTGGGCTTTTTGAGACGTGTTCAAAGATAAATTTACAGTTTTATATATAAATTATCTTTTCGGCAGATGACTGGTACAGTAGGATTTTGGAGAGGTAACAGGAGAAGGATTCTTAAGAGCTACAAGTAATAGGAAGATGTGGAAGGCTATGATTACCAATGTCTTGAAGGAACATGGGACATAAAACAAGATATATATATATATATATATATATATATATATGTGTGTGTGTGTATGTGCAGGTACAAATATAATAATAATAATAATTGTGTGTGTGTGTGTGTGTGTGTGTATATATATATATATATATATATATATATATATATATATATTAATAATAATGATTTGATAATATATACATATAAGTATATGTATATATATATATATATATATATATATATATATATATATTATAATAATAATGTTTGATAATGAATACATATAAGTATATATATATATATATTTTTATTAAGTTGGTTCTAAGAGTATATATATATATATATATATATATATATATATAATAATGATATAAATAATGGTTACTAATGGAAGTATATTCCCCATATATTTACTTTAGAAGTGCTCAATATGAAAGTAGAGCATAACTATATGGTCAATTTTTATTATAATAATGATATACTGTAACTTGATAGATATAAAGTTTTGGTGTTAAAATACAATCCTCAAGCAGCAAACTACATATTGATCTCATGAATATGGATGCACCTTAGTTTCCTCTCACAGTAATATGATTGGCTGGTGTCAGCCATAAATACAGATTAGGACTATGCCTATTGGAATGACTATTGACGATGCCAAGTACTGGTCTGTTACAGCTACTTGCTATATTGTCCTACCCGGTTAAATTTGCCAAAACCACTTAGCTACTTCAAATAATATATATATATATATTCTTCTTCTATGTGCCCTGTCCCTTCAGGACGTAGGCGATCATGGATCTCCACGTCTCCCTATCCCTTGTGGCTCTTAGTATGTTTGCTCCTGGCAACCCCCGTTCCGTCATCCACCTGATCAGACTCTGCAGATATGTTATCCGCTGCCTTCCTCTGTCTCTCCTTCCTTCTATCTGTCCAGTCAGTATCAGGTTCTCCAGGCTCTCCTTCCTCATTGCATGTCCCAGGAACTTCAGTTGTCTCTTCCTGATGCTCAGCATCAATTTCCTTTTTGTTGCCATTCTTTCTAACACTTCGTCGTTGCTTGTATGCTCAGTCCACGATATCCGTAGCATCCTTCTGTAGAACCACATTTCGGCCGCTTCCAGTTTTTTCCTCATTTTCGATGATATTGTCCAGCATTCACAGCCGTACTGAAGAACTGACATCACGTAGCAGTCCAGCACTCTTTTCTTTGTTTCTATTGAGATCTTCCTGTGTGTTAGTATTTTGCTCATCTTCTGGAACGCATCCTTTGCCATGCCAATTCGCCTTCGGATGTCCATGTCGCCCTTTCCATCTCCTGTTAGAACACTTCCTAGGTACTTAAATTCTTGGACTTGTTTGATTCTGTTATCCCCCACCTGTATTTGGCATTTTGGGTTGTATCTTTTGCTGATGACCATGCACTCAGTTTTCTTAAAGTTTATTTGTAGTCCCTTCTTGTCACTCTCCACTGCTACTTTCTGTATGAGATCTTGCAGTTTCCTTTCCGTGTCCGCAATCAGTACTGTATCGTCCGCGTATCTTATGTTGTTCAGGTTGTGGCCTCCAATAATAAATCCTGGTGTGTCATCTAGGGTCCTCAAAATATTCTCGCTGTATAGGTTGAACAAATCTGGTGAAAAGACACATCCTTGTCTTACGCCTTTTTCTATCTTTGTGTATCTACTGAGGTCGTTACCTGTCCGTATGCAGGCCGTTTGCTGCCAGTAGAGATTCTTGATTATTCTTATATCTTTGCCGAAAATGTCGAGGTTGCCTATCATTTCCATCAATTCTTTATCCCTTTTAGAGACATATATATATATCCCTTTTAGAGACACACACATATATATATATATACATATATCCCTTTTAGGGACATATATATATATATATATATATATATATATCACTTTTAGGGACATATCTATATATATATATATATATATATATATCACTTTTAGGGACATATATATATATATATATATATATATATATCACTTTTAGGAACATATATATATATATATCACTTTTAGGGACATATATATATATATATATCACTTTTAGGGACATATATATATATATATATATATCACTTTTAGGGACATATATATATATATATATATATATATATATATATCTACTTTTAGGGACATATATATATATATATATATATATATATATATATATCACTTTTAGGGACATATATATATATATATATATATATATATATCCCTTTTAGGGATATATATATATCCCTTTTAGGGAGATATGTATATATATATATATATATCCCTTTTAGGGATATATATATATATATATATATATAGTGTTTTTTGGTCGCAATCTTTCTATTTTGCAGATTTCAGTAAAAATGGCAGACAAGGTATTAAGTTTTTTATATAATTTTTCATGCGTTCTTATGATTTTTTTTCTTTTCAGAATGCAAATTATATAAGAATTGTTCAAAGGTTTTGTAATTTTAAGCACTTTCAGCTATAATATTAGCCATTATCAAGAATTAATTTTGTTTTACTTGTAACTAAGTATGTGTTAAGTTTATGTATATAGAGTCACGTGTATTTTATGTTCTGAAAACAGTAAGTACATTGTTACTGTATTCATAATTGATATTATTAACTGTAAGATTTTCACATTTTACATCTTGACGCAAGTCTTGTGAGTAAAAATGGTTAGATTGAACAGTTTAGAAGCTTTGAATGGTTGCGCTAACAGAAAATAAGTCATGAGCTGAATATATAGATTGGAATCTGAGATGATGATAAAATAAAAACAAATAAGAGACATATATTCATCTGACATGCATGTTTCAATTTTATTAAAGCTTCATCAGAGATTGAGAAAAAAATGTGAAAACAAAGTGACAAAACATTTTATTTAACCTTCTTCACAAAACCAGAAAATATAACTTTCATCTTTTTTTAACAAAACTTGTCTCAACGAAAAGTAACTGACCAAATGTACTCAACATTATATATATATATAGGCTGGCAGAAATAAATATATAATACTGTTTGATTATAAACAGAATATCTACATAGATAATAGTATTGATCAAAAATAATGTTCAAACAAATCATTTCAAATTGTTGGTTGTTTATAACCAGTTTCGTTAATCTTCATTAATTTCCATAACATATTTTCATTTGTTGACATTTTGATACATTTTAGAGCAGAGATGGTTATTACGATGAATTCGAAAATTGTATTATAGGCTTAATTTGACTTTGTTTAGACTGGTCGTCATTCATGGTTGAGACGTCTAAAACACACCAGATAGGGGTTGCAGGTTCGAATCCTGTTGAATGACACATATTTTCATAACAAAAATTTATCGTAAATAATCAGGCTGGTAGAAATAAATATATAATACTGTTTGATTATGAACAGAATATCTGCTTAAATATGATTATTGATCAAAAGTAATGTTCAAACAAATCATTTCACACACACACACACACATATATATATATATAGTGTATCGAGGCAACAAATAATTTTCTAAACATATACTGTTAAATTTAAGAGACAATGAATATCGATTATGTTTAATCATGAGCCGTTCTAAGCATCATATCTTGGCTTTAATTTCAGTTGAAAATAAAGACAAAAATTCTCCAACATTTGGATAATTTTTAATTTGTTTCTAAGCTTTCGACTCACATGAGCCATCTTCAGATAGGTTATTAAGACGGTAACACAATAACATCCACCATCACCGACAATTTTGTTTTGTGTTGACATAAAACTCTGCTAGGCAACGGCAAGAGTTACCAAAAATAACAAACGCTGTTTGCAAATTTGCGATGTGGTTCTATGATGTCACACCGCATGATAGTGTGAAATGATAACAGAACCGTTGCCTAGTGGAGTTTTATGTCAACACAAAATAAAATTGTCAGTGATGGTGGACGTTATTGTATTACCGTCTTAATAACCTCTCTGAAGATGGCTCATGTGAGCTGAAAGCTTAGAAACAAGTTAATAAAAAATTATCCAAATATTGGAAAATTTTTGTCTTTATTTCTAACTGAAATTAAAGCCAAAATACGGCGTTTAGAATAGATTATGATTAAACATAATAGACATTCATTGTCTCTTATATTTAACAGCATATGTTCAAAAAATATATATATATATAGTCATCTGCAGACAGATCTGTTTCACTGTATCACAGCTCATCAATGCGGTTAGACTCCGATATCTTTTAATTCAGGATTGAAACCCGACCGAATTGGCGTCAGTTGGCGATTCTACCTCTGGGTTATGGGCGTTTGGTAGAAGAAGGCAGACTTTTTAGTGTGTATATTGTCATTATACCTGCCCAATAGCCAGAGTGCTCTAATCCATGACTGAATGAGCGATGCGTACATGCCAGAGTAGCTACTGTTTTCAAAGTCTGCCATTCTTCCAGAGTGCTCAATCAGGGTGTGAGAGCGTATATATATATATATATATATATATATATAATAAAATCAAGAGAAACTGAGAGAAACATGAAAAAACAAAGAGACTGTATACTGACATGTGTCACATATATTAAAACAATAGATAATTTTTAAATATAAGTGCATGGGATATTTTGAATGGTAAAATGTATACTAGTGTATGCTTGTATAGAAACACTTGTTTATTTAGGTGTATGTTGGAAGGTAACATTAGTTAATATATATATATGTATGTATATGTATTAACACACATGTCATGTGTGTTAAAGCAATGGACAGTTTTTGAATATGTGAGGAATACTTTGGATGGTAAAGTGTGTGATAGTGTTGGTGTGTGTTTATATATCTATTCCTGGAACACAAACTACTCAAGTGAAGTAGTTTTTAACCTTTTTTGTAACTAATACACAAGACAAGATTGAAAACAAAATGAAAAAAGAAGTAACAGAAAAAAATTGAGATGTTTTGTTGACCAATATGGAATTGCATGTCCATTAGATTTCTTTTGGTATTCAAGCCTGTTAGTTATCCTGGCAGAAAGTTTCTTATATCTGGATCTGTCAATATGGTACCGCTCCTTGATGGCTTCCCAGAGTTGATTTGTATTTGCGAACATCCTGTCAACCATTATATGCCGAATATGGGCCCAGAGATTTTCGCTGGAATTTAAATCTGGACACTGACCTTGATAGTGCATAGTTTTTAGTGTCTTGTCCTCTTGCAACCTTTTTTTGCTGTTTTTGCAATATAGACAGGTGCATTATCTTGTCAAAAAACTAGATTCTTCTGTTTCCTTTTGTGAAATAAGTTATGGATATTGAAAATAAATCCTTTATATATATATATATATATATATATACACACACACACACAAATAAGGACTTATATATGTATGTGAAGTGTGTATACATACACATACAAATAAGGCACTTATATATATATATATGTGAAGTGTGTATACATATATATATATATATATATATATACATACATACACATACATACAAATAAGGCACTTATATATGTAGTGAAGTGTGTGTGTGTGTCTGTGTGTATATATATATATACATATATATATTTGCATACATGATGTAGAAAATCTGAGATATTGATTAGAGGAATTTTCATCTGAGATCTTTTATTGTGTGTGTGTGTATAAATATATTTGTTTGTGTATATATATACATATATATATATATATATAATCATTTTTGGGACATGAAATATGTCAGAACACTAAATCAATGTGGCAAGTTGGAAGATATAAAATAGGAAATGAAGAGGTTAAATGTCAAGATTTTAGTTCCATGTGAAATGAGACAGGCTAACAATGAAGATTTCATCAGTGACAAACACAGAATCCGATGTGCAGGCAGAGAGAAAACTGAAATAAGAGTAAGATTGATATTAGACCAAGAAATGCAGACATGTGTCCTGGGATACTGACTATCCGAAAGAATTCTTGTCATTAATCTGAATGTAAAGCCTTTCAACATTCATCATAGTTGTATATACACTAACAGCAAAAAGTACAGAAAAAGAAATTGAAAAGTTTTACGCTCGGCAATGCTAACCTTGAAGACAAATCAAAAGAAATTAGAATCATTATGGAAGACCTGAAAGAATGTGCAAATGTGCGTTTTGGTGCAAATGTGTGTTATGGTGGATATCAACTCAAATCAACAAATCAGGGAGCTGAGTTCGAATTCCAGTTGAATTCCTTGCATTCACTTACGCGCAAATATCCTTGGGAAAGGTATTAATCCATATCTCTCTTCCAATTATGGGTTAAATAATAGGACAGATTGAGTTCTATAGCCTTGGTTGGCAACCAGTCTACTGCAGAAAGCAATGGCAACCTCCTGTGGGATAATCTTCTGCCCAGTCAGTCATGTCTCTTTCGAGACATGATTACCCAAAGGGTGTATCATATATGGCACTTAACTGACTGACTAACTGAAGAAAAGAAGGGGTGAAGTATTTGGCAAATTTAGTCGAGGAATGCAGAGAAAAATTAGTCCCATTGCACAGACATACATAGATTTTTTCCTCATTGGTAACATTACGTTGAGTTTCATGTCCAGCACAATCTTGATGTGCTGAATTGAGATTGAATTAACACCAATTCTCAATGTGCAATATACATGCAAGTACATGCACATGTATAAATATTTTTCTGGTGTTAATAAATCAATGTTCAATGAAATATAACATAACATTTAACTTATGAGATTTTACTTTAAAATTTCATGTTTAAGTTTTAGTCCAAATTCAATTATGTAATTAAAAAATTAAAAAATTACTTCCCAGTATTATATAACTACCATGAACAACATGAGAAACAAAAATTCGAATCCTTGGACAGTCAGTTCATTATAAGCACCTGATGATTGCATAGTGCATGTCACTCCAAGTCATGCTATAGATGTGTGTCATGTATGTATTTTTTTTTTTTTTTTTTTTTTAATCATTTCACCCCGAGCAAGGCAGAAACGCCACTGATGTGCAGGGGGTTACATAAATGTAGAAAGATTAATTAGAAAAGAGTGAGGAGTACAAGCTAGTTAGAAAGGAACAATAGAAAACTGAGAAAGCAGGTGCAATGACAGGTACATGGGCGGAGAGAAAGGGAAGGTTATACAGGGGAGGGGAGAGAGAGCTAGAGGCCAGTGGTTAGTAGGTGAGTATTAACTTTGCTTTTAAATTTCTGGAGGTCGTAGCCGTCAGGAAAGCAAGAATACGGGAGTGAGTTCCACAGGCGGGAAGTGCGAGAGAGGAAGCTGCAGGAGTAGAATTGTCGTCTGCGTTTGGCTAACCTGACTGTGAATGGGTGGGACCCAGTTGCCAGTCTGGTTGAACGGGTAAACACCTGTTGAGGAGGCATCAGTGACTTAAGCTCATCCGAGCAGAAGCCATGAAAGTATTTATAGAAGAGACAGAGGGAGGCCACATTTCGACGATGGGAAAGTGGCTGCAGACGAGTCGCCAGATCAGTACCTATCACATTACAGACTCTCCTTTGGAGCTTGTCAAGAACACTGAGGAGAACGGCAGGGGCACCTGACCATAAATGGCAGCAGTACTCCATGCACGGACGGATGGTTGACTTGTATATATGCAGGATGGATTCAGGTGGAAAAAACATCCTGGATCGACATAGTGACCCAATCTTCTTAGCAGTAGATTTTGCTATGGATTCAATATAGTGGTTCCATTTGAGGTCTGAGGACAGGGTAAGTCCGAGGAGGCGTAGTGTATTACTCTCCGGGAGAATCATCTGGTCCATGCTTATGGGAGGCAGAAGAGGTTGCCTGTAATGGTTGACAGACAACAGCTTGGTCTTAGAGGAATTGAAGTTGACAAGCCACTTCTTGCCCCAGTTCACCACAGAGTGTAGATCCCGCTCAAGGTCAGCAGCGAGATTATGTCTGTCCGCCACGACAGGTTTCTTACTGGAGCGGGAGTATATTGTAGTGTCATCTGCGTAGATGCCTACTTGGGACCTGATCTCATCTGGGAGGTCGTTGATGAAAATAAGGAAGAGCGTTGGGCCCAGGATAGAGCCTTGTGGGACACCAGCATTCGTGCTGTAGGACGAAGAGGCACGCCCATTCAGAACGACCTTCATTTTGCGGTTATTTAAGAAAGATTGGATTAGGTCAAGCAGGCGACCGGTAATACCATAACCGCGTAGTTTGCATAGGAGGCCAGGGTGCCAAACCCTGTCGAAAGCCTTGGAGATATCCAGAGCAACCGCGCGAGCCTCGTCAGACTCATCAAGGGCTTGTAGCATGTACTCTGTTACAGTAGTTAGCAGGTCGGCTGTGGACCTGTCAAATCGGAATCCATATTGCCTGTCGGAGAACAGTTTGTGGGTGGTGAGATGATGAACTATTTCAGCATTTATTATAGCCTATATATATATATAATGCAAAAATTTGACACTTTGACTGAGCTGGTTGATGTGGACTTTAAACTTTTTTGAGGGTACAGTTATGATTTTCTCATTCCTCAAGGGAAGGGTTTTTTTTTTTTAATCTGCTGTTATGTCCTGTTTTTTTTTTTTGTTTTTTTTTTATATGGATCTTGGTGTAATTTGATATTTAGTGGGAGTGGTTTTATTTTCAATTGGTTGTGTTTTTTATTGTGCAGGTGTTTGATTTCTTTTTATTGCTTTTTAATGTCTGTTTAATTGCTTTCTACTGAATAAGTTTGCACTTAATTGCTTTTCATTTGATTTATCTTTTGGATTAACTATTTTTTGGTGTGACCTTTTTCTTACCATGTTGGTGTATTTGAACAGCTTAAATTGTTTCTTTTTTAGGTTTTGGTTAAGTGTTTGTGTCTTGGGTCTATTTGTGTTTGTAGGCATTATGTATTTGTTTTCTGTTTGGTGGTTGTTACATAATTTTTTTCATCATGATGGAGTGTTTGTATTTTTTTGTTTTTATATATATATATATATATATATATATATATATATATATATATATATATGGTAGTTTTGTGTTTATTTGATTTTGATGGTGTGTAGCAAAGTAGATGTTGTTTGCATGTTTACATTTTCCTATTATTTCATTTCTTTTCTTTAATATTTTACTTTGATTTTTAAAGCTGACTATTGCTAGTTTCTCTCCTAAACATAAGTTACAGTTGTTACTATTGCTACTGCACACTCCTGATCAAAATTTTAAGACCACTTAAAAATCTTTAAAAAGATATATTTTTTTTATGGATAGATTTTAAACTCCTCCCACTTAAGGTTACCAATACTACAATCTGAAAGGTTATGGAAACAAAAAGCTATATTCCAAACATTTTATTTAGAAATTTACATTTTTATAAAACAAGGCAATTTACACATGATCAAAATTATAAGACCAGAGACAAAAATTCTATGAAATTGTATAAAAAGTGTATGAAAACATTCAAAAATCAAATTTAATAATGAGTTCTACCTCCACTGCTTTTGATGACTTCAAAAATTCTGTTGGGCATGCTAGAAATAAGCGTTTCCATTTAGGTGCGGGGGATGTTGCTCCAGCTTCTGAATGGCAATAGAGTATCAGTTAATTTTTTGTTGAATATTGTTTGCCATTTCGATAAACATCTCTTGTCATCCATCCTCAAACATTTTCAATTGGGTTCAAGTCTGGTGAGCATGTAGGATGTCCCAAGAGATACACCCAATTTTCTTGTAGAAAGGTCAAGGTCCGTCTTGCAGCATGGATTGCAGCATTATTCTGTTGAAATAACCATCCATCCACACACAAACGATGGCTCTCCATCATCACTGATGATTTCTGTAGCATGCTAACATAACCAGCTGCTGTTTGACAACCCTGCACCACCTAGAGCTCCATCATCCCTCTGTAAGAAAAGGCACCTCATACCATTAGGGACCCTCCACCACTATGACGTGTGGAGAAAATTTCAGGAGGCATGTTTTTGTTTTGCCAATATTGTTGGAAGCCATCAGGACCATCTAGATTGAATTTTTTCTCATCAGAAAACAGGACTTTCTTCCACTTCTCAACGTCCTATGTTTGGTATTCACGACCAAACTTTAAGCAGTCCAACTTGTGACGTGAAAGCAGCCGAGGAATTTGTTTATGCTTTTTATTTACCATGCCTTTTTGTCTTTAGTGTCGTCTGATGGTTACGGAACTGCAATCAGCATCTGTGACCGCCTTAATTTGACTAGAAGAAAGTCCCCCCTCTTTCAGAACAACCCGTCTTATTCTCTTACTCAATGCAGGAGAAATTTTTTGGGGCCTACCAGAGGATTTTGCTTTTCCATAATTCTCACTGTTCTTTAGAAAGTTGCAAATCACAGTTTTACTGAGATTTACCTTAGCTGCAGTTGCCCACTGTGACAAATCTTGCTTCTGGAATTCTAGAATTCGAGAACACTCAACATTGGTAAGTTTGCTTGCTTTAGGCATGGTAACACCTTTATGCAGTGATTTCTAATCTCTAACTGAACTAAAAATATTGGAATTACCATAGATCTAACAATTTATACCCCTGGTCTTATAATTTTGATCATGCGTAAATTGCCTCATTTTATAAAAATGTAAATTTCTAAATAAAATGTTTGGAATGTAGCTTTTTGTTTCCATAACCTTTTAGATTGTAGTATTGGTAACCTTAAGTGGGAGGAGTTTAAAATCTATCTGTAAAAAAAAACATTTCTTTTTAAAGATTTTTAAGTGGTCTTAAACTTTTGATCAGGAGTGTATGTTGGTGGTTTTTTTGCTTTTTTTTCATTTCATTTTGGCGCTCATGTTATTTTCTTTTTGGTTCTACATGTATTTTGATAATATTACTTTTTTTATTTTTCTGTGTTGAGTGATGGTTTATGATTATTAAATCTTTCTTTGAAAGTTGTTTCTGTTACTCCTATGTAAATCTTTTCATTTGTGTTATTGGTCATGGTGGGTTTGTATATTATTTTGTTGATTAAACATTTCTTATTAAATGGACAGTTGTATTTTGGCAGTTGCATTTGTTTGTATTGTGTTGTTGGTATTGAGTATTTTTCTGTTGTGTTTGGTTATTATTTTCTCCACATTTTCCATGCAGCTATAACTGGTTTTGATTGAATTTTTGTAGATGATTTTTGATAGTTTGTTTTGGGAAATGATTTTCTATGATATTGAAAAATATTTTTCTTATTTTTGTTTTTATAGCATTGTTATAGGTTTGGTTGAAACACATTGTTTCTTTTTTTTATCATTTTTGTTTCTTTTTTTCTTCATCTGTGTATTTGTGTATCCACTGTTTCTTTGTGCTGACTCACATGTTTCTTTGTTTTCATTGAATATTTTTATGTTCCTGGAGTTTGTAGATAGCCCTTTGTTTATAGATAAGGGTATGTGTTTGAAGACACTGGGAGAGTGGATGGAGTTTTTGTTGTTATATATGTCATTGTTGTTTGCATTTCTGTATGGTTTGTATGTATTGTTGCTTAAGTGTCATGCCTACTATTTTAGAATTGTTTTTATGTCACTTGCAAATCCTAGTGTTGAAGATTATTATAATTTGTTTACTTATATCATCCATAATTTTACGATTGTAGTTTTTTAGATTTATTGGTTCATTATTTCTGTATAATCCTATATCTTTTTGTTGAAAATTTTGTCAGTTTGTTGATGTGCATGCCGATAATTTTACATATTTCTGTGCCGTTGTAGCTTTTCAATGTTACATCAAACTTCTATTCATTGTTGATGTTGCATTTTTTTAGCCATATATATATATATATATATATATATATATACACGCACACACACACACACACACACAATAGGAACTTGTATTTATAAAATTTTAAATTGCGGTTATGCATTGTGGTGCACTGGATATGAGCTTGGAACAAGAAATTGAGGAGCCAAGTTCGAATTTCAGTTGAATTTCTTGCATTCACTTACACACAAATACCTCTGGGAAAAGTATTAATCCATTTCTTCCCCCCAGTTATGGGTTAAATAACAGGACTGATTGGGTTATATAGCCTTGGTTCTCAACCAGTCTACCACAACCTACTGCAGGATAATCTTTTGTCCTGTCAGTCATGTCTCTTTTGAGACATGAGCGCCTAAATGTGTATCATGTGTGGTACTTAACTGACTGATTTATAAAACTATTTAAGGTACACCAAGATATAAATGTTGTAGACCTAAATATTATTATAATTACATCTTATTGTTCCCAAAAACCTGAAACCAGCCGTGATCCAGGTTTCATACATGTAAATGTAATCCTCAGGCCATCGTTTTATAACTACAAGTTCCTAGTGCATGTATAATAAGCTCTGTTGGGTGTCTTGGTGGGATTAAGTACTTTTTAGACATTTTGTCTGTGTTTTCATGACAAGCTTTCCCACCAGACGCTTCAATTACTTAAGCTTTTTACATTGGGCACTTTTCTTACACCGGGATAAATTTTCTTTCCCATTCACAGATTTTTTTCTTCTCCCTCCATTTTCTCAGTGAATTTATGGCTATTATAACATCTTATCCTGGTTGGTAATCACTCTCCAACCGATTGGTCGATTTTAACATCCCCTATGCTTTTTAACACTTTGCACTCATCTAGGGTATAGATGCTCTGAGATGATTTAACTTTGTATTCTGGTGACCTTACGTGTATAAAACTCAGGCCACCGCTGTTTTCAGGTTTTTGAAAACGATCAAGTTGTAATAATGGTAGGAATATTAATAATAATATATATACAGTATTTAGGTAGCAATCCTTCTTTTATGCAAGTTTAATGAAAATTGAGAGACAAGGTGCTGTGGTTAAGTTTTTTATATAATTTTTCATGTGATATAATAATTTTTTCTTTTTAGTATATAAATTATATAAAAATTGTCCGAATGTATTATTTATCCAAAAAACATTCAGATAGTTTTTATATGATTTATGTACTAAAAAGAAAAAATATATAAGAACACCAGAAAAAACTATGTAAAAAACTTAACCATAGCAATTTGTTGGTCATTTAAAAAAAAAACTTGCATTATATATATAATGCAAGTTTTTTTGTTGAAAATACATATATACTTAGACAAGATAATAATAAACGAAAACTTAAAATTCTAGAAGCTATCTCCATCAAACAGTTTAAACCTAGCCTAAATAAAATAAATTTCGACACCTCCACTAACATACTTCAATGCCTATAATTGAAGGTAGAGGTCATAGTTATTATACTTACCCACTACACCCAGAGTAGTAGCAGTTCCCAGACCAGTCCCCTCATGCCACTATACTCTCATTTGACCAAAAACCCACTCCCACCATTCCTTCTTGGCCTGCAGCCATGTGCGACACAAAAAAATGGACCTGTTTAATTTTCTCTGTATAACTCCACTCTGTTAATAATTTAAATGTTGTATGTTCACTGTATATTAAATGTTCATCCTTTGATAATGGCTTATGTAAGCCGAAAGCTCAGACCTGATAAAAAAAAATCAACAATTATTGCAATTTGTTATCGTCTTTTCATGACAACACTATCAAGCTAATCAGATCATACGAAAGGATCTTACACAAAATAAATAGACAGAACTTGTCTATATTATTCAATGAAACCTGTATTAATGAAAAAATGCTGCCAAAATACACACAATGTATATATATATATATATATATATATATATAAAAATATACTCTGTTATGATCTGAGGTTAAGGACAGGATGGCTAAATAAAATAAAGACAAGAGGAAAAACTGTATTTTAAATTGCCTACGTGGTTCGTCCTGTGATGGACATTATCAAGGCAAAAAGACGAAATGAGCTTTATTCTAAATTACCTATCTATAGACAAACAATGTTGGCAACCACAAAGATGCTCACAAATCATTTCAAAAGATTAACAGAATATTTTAGTTTTTAGATTTTCTTTATGTGTAGTGTAAATTCCTTCATGTTTGCATTACACATGAAGAAATTCTAAAACAGACTAACATACATAAAAAAAAGTTTGAAAGAAAACGGTTGAATTCCCTTCATTTTAACATATCATGACTTTGCACTACACATGAAGGAATTCTAAAACTAAAATATTCTGTTAATCTTTTGAAATTGTTTGTGGTTGCCAACACTGTTTGTTTATAGATACGTAATTTAGAATAAAGCTCATTTCATCTTTTTGCCTTGATAAAGTCCGTCACAGGATGAAACACGTAGGCAATTTAAAATACAGTTTTTCCTCATGTCTTTATTTTATTTAACCATATATATATATATATATATATATATATATATATATCTGTTATTTATCAAAATATCTCTTGATGAAAATATGATGCATTTTAATTTAAGTTTAATTGATACTTTTGAGATTTTTGTTTCACTTGCTTAAAGTAATTTCAAGATTGTTTTTTATTAAAACAAGTACAGTTAATAATCATAGTGGTGTTTTAACCGAAATGTTTACTTCACCATAAAGACATTCAGTCATAATAAACTATTGTTTTTTGGTTAAAAAAACAAACATAGCACTTGTAAAGCATCATAGCTGACTCATCTGCCGTTTGCATGTCACCTTTAATGACTCGGTGTCAAGATACATTGGTTATTTTACTGCAGCTTAACCTCAAATTCTTGCTGATTACTTTTGGTAGAAGTGTTAAAAATAGTTGTTAAATATTCATTTGCTTGTTTTGGTTGGTTTTCTTGGTTGGATTGTCATTGAATGAAATTATTTTAACCATTTCCTTTGAATCATTTCAACCCAAGCATGGCAATAATGCCACTAAGATACAATGGGTTACTGTGTGTAAGAGAATACAAAAGAAATAAAAACATTAAGAAGAGAGAACAATAAAAGAGAAGAATTAAGAAACTTTAGATAATTATTGACGTTTCATTTAAATTTTAGAAGTTTTTGCCAGGGAAGTAAAAAAATTGGAAGGAAATTCTTTCATAATGTGGCTGTTTTAACAACAAACAATAAGAATTATTTGCTGATCTGTTACGCCGGGTAACAGAATTATGTGAAATAATACAAAACAACGTAATAATATAAAAGCAGGTGTATTGACAGGAAAAGAGAAGTATTTATAAGAGGTGAGGATTAGTAGAATACAGAACAAGGTAATTAGTATGCAGTATTGTCGTAGAGATGTGATGGATTGACTAGTAGAACACTTCCGGTGCAATATCGGAAATACCCGACTGACTCACTCACTAAACTTCCTTACTTGACTTCCTTCCTTGAGGTATAATCACTACTATTTTATATAATGATTCGAATAGTCCATTTTCATGGAAAGGTAACTAACATTATGCTTAAATTTATGCATTTGATACACCAAGGATAACTTGGAAATATTAGTTCCTGGGTATGACGGTAAACTGTCTCCAGCATCAAGATTGGGAGGTTGTGAGAAGCATGAAATCATCTCTTAATTGCTGTTGTTTCCTATCCTAACCTGGAGTGGTAGCATCTGTTAGGGTCCTAATTTTTGGCAAGTAGTTAACCCCTAAATTGGGATTAAAAAACTATGAAAGTATAAAAATAGATTCTTACTGAAAAATAAAATAGACTTTTATAGAAATTTATACATTTTTGAAGGAAAAATTATCATCAACAATACATTGTTTAATACAAAACTAGAAGACATCTTCATTTTTCTAAAATATATAAAAATTAAAAAAAATTTTCATCAAAATCTGACTAAATCAACCTTCTCATGATAACTGTACATTAAAAAACATACCTTAAAAACTTGCCTTTTTGGCATTAAATAACCCACAGAGGTTGATATGCTGTTAAACAAAATTCAAATTCAGAAACATTACCATGGAAATATTTACAAAAAAGACACTGAAAAGACATGGCAGTGGCAAAGTGGCTGAAGTTAAGATGTCAGGTCGAGATCGATCAATTTACAGATTTTTAAGATTTTATCATAAATCTCTGGATATATAGCTGGATCACGAAACCACATATGTCAGCTCTATTCATTGCATAGACGAGTAGTTGATCTGTAAATGTACAAGCTGAGCTTAGCTTCTTGGTACCCCCCTGCACGAAATTACTTGAGCTACTATACTAGCAACTAGGTACCATCCTTTTATTGTGAAAATCAAGTGTAACCATGACTTCTACTCAAGCAGCTTTTTTTTTTCGCATTCTCCACCTGTGGAACTCCCTTCTGGAGTCTAGATTTCCTGACAGTCTCCAAGATTTTAAATGCAACATCAGCCGCAATCTCTTATCTCCTTGACTCACATCCGTCTTCTCCATTTACACTTTTCTCTCACACAGCTCTCTTCACACCCATGTTCTCTTACCCATTCTCTAACACCTACTGTGCCCTGTTTTTCTCTCTTTTCACTTTTCTATTATGTAACCCCCCTGCGCATCAGTGAGGGTACTGCCTTGTTTGGGGTGAGATGATTATAAAAAAAATTTAAAAAAATAAGTGATATTTAAATTTATTCAGTAGAAAAGTTATAACTTTGAGTAAATAATTGTAAACCCCTTGTCATTTATATATACAAAAATGCTCATAAGAATGTGCTCCAGCAAGACGTGGAAACAATACAATGAATATTTTTTATTATCTGGTTGTCATGTGGTGTTGCAGACGTGCAAAATTGTAAGACTGAATATGTTACGTTGGGTAACAGAATGATGTGAAATAATACAAAATAACGTAATAGTATAAAAGTAGGTGTATTGACAGGAAGGAGAAGTATTTACAAGAGGTGAAGATTAGTAGAATACAGAACAAGGTAATTAGTATACAGTATAGTCGTAGAGACGTGATAGATTGACTAGTAGAACACTTTCGGTGCGATACCGGAAATACCCGACTGATTCGTTCACTCGACTTCCTTACTCGAGGTATAATCACTACTATTTTATATAGTGATTCGAATAGTCCATTTCCATGGAAAGGTGGAGAGCTCCCCAACAGAATAGCTGGAGGGAGAAGCATGTAAAGGCATCAGGCCATTAGTGAGTATGTGGTGCAGAGGAAATTGAGAATTAAAAGAAACCCTTTTTTTTCACTTGTACAAAAATTTTACAATAATGTGTGAAATCTTGGTTTTGCCAAATAGAAAAAAGATTGAAGTTGTGCTTAAAAAGTTGAAACCTGATTTTGTGAGTAGATGTTAAATTAATTTTCTGATCAATGGAAGCGATTTGCAAGACTTGAGAAGAGTTAGCAATCCAGTGTGAAAAATTAAAATTACTATAAAAACTCAGGTCAGCCAGAGTCAGTCAGGGATGGAAGAAGCAGAGATGACAAGCTAAAATGTAACAGGAGAAGCTTCAAGCTGACCTGGTCATTAATCCTCTTTTTTTCTTTCTCGTGTGCTAATTCCTTTTACTTCTTTTTTTCCATCCAAAGACATTCTTACTAAACAAACGCCCATACATACATACCTTTGTATGCAGAAAATCATTCCAACAAATTACTGCGAGGAACATTTCTTCAACTCTTGATACCCTTAACTCATTACTTGGTTCTCATTAAACATGAATTTCTACCAATTCTTATTATTCTTTTCTTTTAATAAATTTCTATTTTAACATGAAAAATGAACATCATTATTCTTCTTACACATTTATATTAATGTTCAGCAAACAAAAATTTCACTTATTTTTTTCAGCACCCTGATCATATCTTTAAAATGTGAGGATTGTCGACTATGTTTTGAAGCGGCCTTGTACCAGGTATAACTGATGCATCCAACAGCTACAAATATGCTCAACTAGATTGGAATTCAAACTTGGTTTTTTGATTTCACAATCTGAATCACTATCATTTTTTCACCATGCATCCTATTAATAAACGTGTAAATTCATAAAGTATAAACATTAATGAATGGAAAAAGTCATGAGTTATGAGCCATAATGAACATATGATGAATTTACATAGCAAATACTTACACAACATCCACCTTTGTCACTTTTATAGATATAGATAACAATGTAGAACGTCTCTGTTGGATTAGGGTGGGAGGTTGTAGGGCAACATTTGTAGATATAGGTAATATTAAGTGGGGTGATCGATTATAATATATTATAATCAATACATAAACTGATCCCTGACTTTGTGAGGTAATAATAAATATTTTTTTTATCCATAATTTTGACTTTCTGAAAAATTTCAAGGTGTCATTAGCATTCTAAAATTTTGATCTACATTTGAGTGCAACTTCCGTCAAGCTAGATTGTAAAATACAGATGCTAAGTCGAATCTATCTATCTATCTATCTATCTATCGAAGTATGGGTGTAATAATATTTCTTGTCCAAAGAAACACTATTTTTCAAAAAGTGCTCAATACAAAGTAGAGCTAATCATATTTATTCAGAAATTCTAACATTAATATGTTACAATATCACTACAAAAGTAGCTATTTTGATTCAATACTTCTTGTGTCTTGTCAAGAATTTAAAATAAACCGCATCACTTGACAAGACACAAGAAGTGTCGAAACAAAATAGCTACTTTTGTAGTGATATTGTAACATATCCATGTTATAATTTCTGAATAAATATTATCTCTCTATCTATCTATCTATCAAATAAGAATAAAAAACATATGACAAATTTACATAGCAAATACTTGCACAACGTCCAGCCTCATAAATTTATAGATAACAATGTAGAATGTCTCTATTGGATTAGGGTGGGAGGGGCAACATATATAGATATATTGATAATATAAAGTGGGGTGACCAATTCTATATTATAATCAGTGCATAAGCTGATCCCTGACTTTGTGTAGTGATATATTTTCTACCCCTAATTTTGGCTTTCTGAAAAATTTCAAGGTGTCGTTAGCGTTCTAAAATTTTGATCTACATCTGAGCACAACTTCTGTCGAGATAGACTGCAAAATGCAGATGCAAAGTTGAATCTATCAAACAAAAAAATACTGACGCAACATCCACCCTTGTCACTTTTATAGATATAGATTTATTCACAAATTATTTACTATAAATTAAATAATCCTGTTATCATGAACATTGGGTTGATTAGAATATTATTTTCCTGCTATATATTAAACATGATTTTTATTTCATTAAGATTCATTAAATAAATTAAAATATTATTTTGTTTCTTACATTTTCGTATCTACAAACTGAATTTGTGATACTTCTTTGTTTGATTTACTTGCTAATGAAAGATTACATCTTCCTCAAGTTTTTTTTCCCCATCACTTGCTTTCCATAACAAATCAACATTCTTTTATTTCTTATTGTTTTCTGGATCCTTGAATTTATTTGTTTCTGAAAAATATCTTTCATTAATTCTGTTTTATCTTTAAATCACCAAATACAAATTTTATTCTTGCTTGGGAAAATATTTTTAAACATTTAAATTTCCTCATGTAATGTAAAGAAATTTTTAGAATAATTACTGCAGATGGTAAATAAACAACTTTCTTTTAAAGAATTTTGCAGGAATCTAACAAGAAGCTTTCTTTTTTATGGGCAGTAATCACCGAAAAAAAAAAAGGAACTTCTTATCAGATGACACTACAAAAAAATGAACTGTCAAGATTATTTCAGATAATTTTTTAGAATTTATGATTACCTATGAATATGTACTTTTGTTTGCTTATTTGTAAATTTTCCAATTTTCTGATATCCAAGATCAAAGAACTAATTTGTTCCTATATGGCACTTGGTGTTTGCAAATTTTCTTAATACTAACCGGAGACAGTAACTTAACTTTCAGTCTCAATAAGTGTAATAGCCTCTTTCCTTTTTGATGAAATATTGATTTTTGTCAAAGAATATGAAATTGGATCTGCTAAAGACAAAAGAAAAATATTTAACAATATAATAAAAGTATAAAAAATAAAATATATAGATTGTATGTGTGTGTGTGTGTGTGTGTATATATATATATATATACACACACATACAATATATAAACAACATTTCTCTGAAAAACATAAACATGTAGGTAATATCAGACAGATTTTAGTCAACAATACAATAATCCTCACTCATACACACAGTAAAAGAACCTTCAGATATTGGAGGCCATGTACATTAAATCCAAACAACCCACACTTAATAAAATCATGTTTAAATCTGGCCATAACACATTACATTACATTTGAATACATGGTTCTGTTGTCATTTCGCGCTATCATGCGGTGTGACGTCATAGAACCGCATTGCAAATTTGCGAACTGCGTTTGTTATTTTTGGTAACTATTGCCATTGCCTAGCGAAGTTTTATGTCAACACGAAATAAAATCGTCGGTGATGGTGGATGTTACTGTATTACCATCTTAATAACCTATCTGAAGAAAGCTCATGTGAGCCGAAAGCTTAGAAGCAAATTAATAAAAAATTATCCAAATGTTGGAGAATTTTTGCCTTTATTTTCAACTGAAATTAAAGCCAAGATATGATGTTTAGAACGGCTCATGATTAAACATAATCGATATTCATTGTCTCTTAAATTTAACAGTATATGTTTAGAAAATTAGTTTGTTGCCTCGATACACTAAATATATATATGTGAAATGATTTGTTTAAACATTATTTTTGATCAATAGTCATATTTAAGCAGATATTCTGTCTATAATCAAACAGTATTGTATATTTATTTCTACCAGCCTGATTATTTATGATAAATTTTTGTTATGAAAATATGTCATTCAACAGGATTCGAACCTGCAACCCCTATCTGGTGTGTTTTAGATGTCTCAGCCATGAATGACGACCAGTCAAAACAAAGTCAAATTAAGCCTATAATACAATTTTCGAATTCATCGTAATAACCATATCTGCTCTGAAATGTATCGTAATATCAACAAATGTAAACATGTTACGAAGATTAACAAAACTGATTATAAACAACCGACAATTTGAAATGATTTGTTTGAACACTATTTTTGATCGATACTCGTATTTAAGTAGATATTCTGTTTATAATCAAACAGTATTATATATTTATTTCTACCAGCCTAATATATATAACACAGAGGTAAGCAGTAAACAACTGGTCCCAAAATATGATACAATAAAATGTGGTCAACACACAATTCAGCGGGAAGAAAATAGGGCAAAATATCAGTCAGTCAGTTAAGTTCCATAAGTGATACATGCTTGGGCGATCATGTCTCTTTTGAGACATGACTGACTGGGTAGAAGATTATCCCACAATAGATTGCCATTGCTTTATGAAGTAGACTGGTTGCCAGCCAAGGCTATAGAACCCAATCTGTTCTATTATTTAACCCATAACTGGAGGGAAGAGACAGATTAATACCTTTGTATGGAAGTGAATGCAAGGAATTCAACTGGAATTTGAACTTGATTCCCTGATTTGTCGTTCTGAGTTGATGTCCATTGCACCACAACCCACATTCAAAGATAGAAATGAGTGTAAAACAAGGATGTGTCTTCTCACCAGATCCATTAACCCTACACAGCGAGACAATTTTGAGAGTGCCAGAAATCCTGCCAGGACTTATACTTAGTAAATAAAATGTCACACCTACTGCCCGGATTTTAACCAGTAGGTATCTTCAGGCCGACTGGATGTGCATTGTGGTGCAAGGGATATCATTTCGGAACGAGAAACCAGAAAGCCGAGTTCAAATTCTAGTTGAATTTGTTGTATTCACTTCCATGCAAATACCCTTGGGAAAGGTATTAATCCATTTCTTCCCTCGAGCTATGAGTGAAACAACAGGACAGATTGGGATTTATAGTTTGGTTGGCAACCAGAATACTACAGAAAGTAATAGTAATCTACTGCAAGAGAATCTTCTACCAGTCAGTCATGTCTCTTTTGAGACATGATTGCCAAAGTGTATTTCATGTATGGCACTTAACTATACATATATATATATATATATATATATATATATATATGTATATGTGTGTGTGTGTGTGTGTGTGTGTCAAAAAAAAAAGAGACAAGGAGAATTTTTTTTTTTATAAGCGTTTGACCCCGAGCAAGGCATGTCACTGCCACTACTGCGCAGGGGGCTACATAGAGTGGAGAAAGGATGATTAAATATAGGAAATGTAAGAGGGTGAGTGATAGGCGGGTAGGGATACCGAGAATGGTTAAATATAGGAAATGTCAGAGGGTGGGTGATAGGCGGGTAAGGATACCAAGAATGAGGGTTGGGCAGATGAGTGTGTTCTGAGAATAATTGGGAGTTAGGGTGATAGGAGGTGTCTATTGACCCTACATTTAAACACCTGGAGATTGTAGCTGTCAGAAAAGCAGACTTGTGGAAGGGAGTTCCACAGGTGGGAAGCGCGAGAAAAGAAGCTGTTGGAGTAAAATTTATGGTTACATCTTATCTGTTTAACTGTAAAAAGGTGGGACCTAGTTGCTAATCTAGTATCTTGTGTAAATTTGGGCTTAGGTGGCACCAGTGATCTACTGACAGATCTTATCAAGGCAAAAATGTAAAATGAATTTATATGAAAAAAAACAATCTAAAAACAAAATAATGGTTATTAGAAAATTATAAAATACTCATAAATATTGATTCATTCAACTGAAAAATGAATATTTATGAGCAGTTTTTTTTAGTAACCAGCAACATTTTGTTTTAATTAAAGACATTTTATTTCGGAGGAATTCATTTTGTTTTTGCCTTGATAAAGTCCATTAGTGGAAGAAACGTGTTGGCTAAAACGACATACAGTTTTTGTCTTGTCTCTTTCTTTTATTCATATTGTTACTTTCTGCAGATTATCTATTTGCCTTGATAAAGTCCGTCAGTGGACAAAACACCTTGGCTAAAAGTAAAATAGTTTTTATCTTGTCTCTTTCTTTTAGTCATATTGTTTTCTCTACGGTTTGGAGAGAGAGAGAGAAAACTCAACTCATAATTAAATGAATTAATGACAAACCAGTAAAGATGAAGATATAATCCCCCAAAATCTTATCCATTAATTCTTGTCATATGAAACAAGAAACACTGTGATGTTTTCTAATTGTTTGTCTATTTCAACTTTCCCAATAAAAGATAGATAAAATTATTAAAAATTAATCTTATCTATTAATGCTCCTCAAATAAAACAAGGAACAGTGTGAGTTTTTCTGTTTGTCCATTTCAGCTTCCCACTGAAGAGTAGATAAAAAAAAAATTAAAAGTAAATTCTATTTATTAATGCTTCTCATATAAAACAAGGAGTAGTGTGACTTTTTCTATCTGTGTTCTTTTTGAATTTTCCATTTTAAGATAGATTTAAAAAAAAAATTTTTTTTATAATTATATCGCCCCAAGCAAGGCATTTTACTGCCACTGTTTTGCAGGAGGTTACATAGGAGGAAAGTTATAAGAAAGAGTGACAGGTTATAGGGGGTGTCAGGAAGTGGGTAAGAGAAGGATGAGTATACTGATGAAAGTGGAGTAGACAAAGAAAGGAGCATGAGAGAAGGATGAATTTGGCCATAAAGTGAGGGGTCAGTTTATGTATTGATTGTAATGTAGAATCGATCCCCCACTTTATGTCTACATTATAATTTTTTTTTTATAATCATATTACCCCAAGCAAGGCATTTTACTGCCACTGTTTTGCAGGGGGTTACTTAGGAGGAAAGCTATGAGAAAGAGTGACAGGTTATAGGGGTTGTCAGGAAATGGGTAAGAGAAAGATAAGAATACTGATGAGAGTAGAGTGGACAGAAAGGAGCATGAGAGAGAGGATGCAGGTTAGTGAGATAGGAGATGACTATTTATTTTACATATAAATTCTTGGAGATTGTAGCCGTTGGGGAAACAAGTAAATGGAAGGGAATTCCACAGGCGGGAAGTGCGAGAAAAGAAGCTGAGGGAGTAGAATTTGTATTTACATTTTATTAGTTTCACAGTAAAAGGGTGGGACTTAGTTGCTAATCCTTGTGGCTCGAGTAAATTTATATATAGGGGACACCAGTGGGCTAAGTTCATCGGAGCAGAAGCCATGAAAGTATTTGTAAAAGAGACACAGGGAAGCGACATTGTGCTGGTGAGAAAGTGTCTGTATCTGAGTTGCCAAGTCTGGATCGGTCACATTACAGATTCTCTGTTAGATTTTGTCAAAGACACCTGGGTGGATAACAGGGGCACCTGGCCAGATATGGCAGCAGTATTCAATGCATATTCGGATGGTAGATTTATATATGTGAAGGATTATTTCAGATGGGTAAAACTTCCTGGCCCTACACAGAGAACCGACTTTCTTAGCAGCGGATTTAGTTATGGATAAAAAATTAGACATTGAATCCTATCCATTTTATATACTGATTTAATACTCAGGATATATAACAAGGAACAGTCTGACTTTTAGTATTTCTGTCCGTTTTAACTTTCCCCACTAAAATGTAGATAAAAAAAATCAAAAGTGAATCTTATCTATTAATGCTTCTCACATAAAACAGGTAACACTGTAACTTTTTTTATTGATCGGTCATTTTCAACCTTTACGCTGAAAGGTAGATATAAAAATGAAACATTGAATCCTATTTATTAATGTTACTCAAATAAAACAAGGAACACTATGACTTTTATTTGCTTAACCATATCAACTTTTACATTGAAATATATAAAAATTGAACATTGAATCCTAAGCATTAATGCTCCCAATATAAATCAAGATACTCTGACTTTTCTGTTTGTCTCTTCTTTTCAACTTTTACACTGAAATGATGGTTGTTTTGTTTTTATGGCATATCAACCTTGGCAGGTCATTTATTGCCAACTAAATTTTATTTATTTATTGCTGGTAATACCTTTTCCTTTCAACAATTTATTGTTTTTATATCAGTTTTGTGTCTAGTAATACTTTTTTCTTTTCGAGTATCAACATTCATTGGGATTTGTTTAAGGACATGGTCCCCAAGTTCTACCCTATTATTTAACCCATAACTGGAGGGAAGGGACGGATTAATACCTTTCCCAAGGGTACCAATGCTTAAGTGAATGCAGGGTATTCAACTGGAATTTGAATTCGGCTCACCAATTTCTCTTTCCGAGCCGATATTGAGTGCACTAAACGCTTACAGCATCTAGTATTCCCAAGCGGTCACCCATCTAAGTACTGACCAGGCTCGATGTTGCTTAACTTCGGTGATCGAGCGAGAGCCGGTGTATTCAATGTGATATGGCCGTAAGCCACACTAAAATCTAGTTTTAAAAATAAATCATTGAATTTTGTCCTTTAATCCTCATCATGTAAATTAATAAACAGTGTGACTTTTGCTTCATCCCTAACCATATAGTTTTTCCATTAATTTATATATATAAATATATATAAATGAGATTATAACTATACTTGTGTCAGAAAACCTTCCATGAATCTATGAAGAAGGGAAAAAAATGGTTTTAAAAAAGAAAGAGCTAAGTACATGAACATCAGTCAAAAGGGTTCGGACCGAGTCAGCACGTAGCCCAAAGAAAAACCCCGATACGAGTTATCAACTAACAAAAAGCGCTTAATACTTAGGTAGAGCAGAATAAGTAAAGATCAGAAAAAGTTGGTGAGTTAGCCAGCTTTTCTTGACAATCCGTTTAGGTGAAACCTAGGTAGCTCTGTCTGGCTCACTATGTATTCTTTACTTATATATATATAATTCCTTGAAACCTCTCCTTTAATCTTCACCTAAAAATTAACCATTGAATTTTGTCCTTTAATCATCATTACATAAAATAATGAACAATGTGACTTTTTCAGTTTCTCAGCCAATATATTATGTTTTCTCATGAAAGAGAGATCAAAAAATTAACCATTGAATCCTGTCATGTAATCCTCATGTCAAATAATGAACAATGTGACGTTTTTGTTTCCCTTATCTATAACATTTTCTACTTAAATAGAGATCTAAAAATTAATCATCAAATCTTGTCCTTGAATTCTCATCATGTAAAATAATGAACATTGTGCTTTTCCTCTTTATTTGTTCATATCATCTTTTCCCATGAAAAATTAAAAAATTAGCAGATGAATCCTGTTCTTTAACCCTTGTCATGTACAAAAATTAACAATGTGACGTTCTCTGTTTCTCTGTCCATATCGTCTTTTCCCATGAAACAGAGATCTAAAAATTAGCCGATGAATCCTGTTCTTTAATCCTTGTCATGTACAAAAATTAACAATGTGACGTTCTCTGTTTCTCTGTCCATATCGTCTTTTCCAATGAAACAGAGATCTAAAAATTAATCATTGAATCCTCATGTCAAATCATTGTATCACTTTACTGTTTTTCTTAGAGATCTAAAAATTAAGTATTGAATCCCATCCATGAATTCTCATCATGTAAAATAATGAACATAATGACTTATACTGTTTTTCTGTTTATTTTATTTTTGTTTATTAAAAATAGCAATATAAACATTAAGTACTGAATGTGACTTAAGTCCTGATCATGTAAAATTATGAACAACTGAACTTTTTCTGTTTCTCCATTTGTTATATATCACCGTACGACGACAAAACAACAAACACGCATATATAAAAATATAAGGTTATATTTTTATTAATGACGACGAACCGTGTGGAATAGAGAACGGAAGGGTGAGAGCGCACATAGAATGGGTTGATGGGAGTGTAGTCTTGCCTGTGGTGTTTCTCTGCTTCCACTGGCCGTTCTCTGCTGGCGAATCCGTGTGTCGAGGTCTTTATATAGTCTTCTAGAACCGGGACTTTCCTTCCGGTTTTGCCTCGCCCACGCAACGCCCACGTAATTCCCAGAGACACCTGTTCTGTTTGCCTCCGTAGTCATTTCCGCCGCTGTCGGAAATAAGGTCAAACGACATCCGCTCCGGCCTCGACAGGATGTATTTCACAAACACCTGTCTTGTCGTTTCACCGCCCCCTTCACCGACGGGAAACACCATCGCTTGCATCACTTCCTCGGGTGGGACCAGATTGTTATATTACACATTCTCCTCATCTTTTCATATGAAGGAAGTATATATAAATTAATCCTTGTATCTTTTCCTTGATCCTCATTCTGTCAAACATTGAACAGTGTGACTTTTAATGTTTCTCTGTCTATATCATCTTTTCCTACGAAAGAGAGATCTAAAAATTAACCATTGAATCCTGTTCTTTAATTCTCATCATTTAAAATAATGAAGAATGTGACTTTTAATGTTTCTCTGTCTATATCATCTTTTAATATGAAAGAGAGATTTAAAAATTAACCATTTAATCATGTACTTTAATTTTCATAATGTAACTTTGTTTTTTTTTTTTGCAATTGGAGTAGATAGATCTATCTATCGCCCAGTTCACACTCCACCCACGTCTTTTGAACAGGTTAAGAGGCTCATCCCTTGTTCCCTGTTTAGGATGTGTTTTTCGGTTTTCTCTTTTCAAATCTTCTCACTTTGTTTTTTTTTTTATCAATTGGTGTAGATAGATCTATCTATCACCCGGTTCACACTCCACCCACGTCTTTTGAACAGGTTAAGAGGCTCATCCTTTGTTCCCTGTTTAGGATGTGATTTCCGGCTTTCTCTTTTCCAATCTTTTCACTATTACGTAGCCCACTGCACATCAGTGGCATTATCGCCTTGCTTGGGGTGATACGATTAAAAAAAAAAAAATAATGAACAATGTAATTTTTTGTTTTTCAGTCCATATCATCTTTTCTGCCTAAAACTCATCAAATAAAATAATGAACAATGTGACTTTTTGTGTCCTTGAACATATCATCTTACCCACTGAAATAGAGATGTAAATAATAGCCATTCAATCCTGGCCTTTCATCCTCATCTATTTCATATATATTGAACACTGTGACTTTTTCTGTTTCTCATCCCTTATCATCCTTTAAGTTGAAAGAGAGATATTAAAATTAAGCATTGATTCTTGTCGTGTAATCTTCATCATGTTAAATATTGAACAGTGTGACTTTTTCTCTTTCTCTATCTATATCATTTTTTCCGCTGAAATTGCGATATAAAGAAAGGTTGACCATTGAATACTGTCCTTTAATTCTCGTGTCAACTCATGAAAATGTGACTTTTTCTGTTACTCTGTCCATATCATCTTTTCAACCAAAATAGATACATAAAAATGAAGAATTGATTCCTGTTCTTTAATTCTCATCATAACAAGTAACATATTGAGACTAGAATTTATTCAGTAAATTAAGAAATATTCTAGTAACCTCTTTTTAACAAAGTGAAGAGTTTTACATTGAAATTCTTATCAGTGTGGCTTATGGCCATATCACATTGAATACACTGGTTCTTGCTCGATCACTGAAGTTAAGCAATGTTGAGCCTGGTCAGTACTTAGATGGGTGACCACTTGAAAATCCTAGGTGCTGTAAGCGTTTAGTGACGGATGTGCGTTGTGGTGCAGTGGATATCGGCTTGGAAAGAGAAATCAGTGAGCCAAGTTTGAATTCTATTTGAATACCCTGCATTCACTTAAGCACTGGTACTCTTGGGAAAGGTATTAATCCGTCCCTTCCTTCCAGTTATGGATTAAATAATAGGGTAGGACTTGAGGACCCTGCCCTTAAAAACAAATCCCAATGAATCTTGATACTCGAAAAAGAAAAAAAATATTACTAGATGCAAAACTTACATAAAAAAAAAAAACAGTAAGAAATTGTTGAAAGAAAAAGGTATTACCAGCAATAAATAAATAAATAAAAATTTAGTTGGCATTAATTGACCCGCTGAGGTTGATATGCCATAAAAACAAAACAACCAACCAAAAATCTTATCAGTGCCATATGCTTCATAAATCTATTTGTATGATGTTTCAACCATTGTACATTTGGGCCTTCTGCTTGGAATTTTAAACCAAATATTTGGGTATATCATTCTCATTTTTTGTGCAAAGCCTCTTTTGGTAGTCATGAGTTGTTTCCATCTAACCTGACCCTCTAAGTTACTTGTTCATCACTGCTGTAGCCTGGTATTGAACTCACAACTCGGGTTATGTCACTGGAACTAACCAATGTCTATATCTACTGGGCCATATATCCTCAAGAACAACTGAACATCTGGAATTATGAACTTGATGTTCAGTAAACTTTTTTTTTTTTTTACCAGAGTTCATATTACAATTTTTGACACTAACGATTTTCTATGGCACTTTGTATTACTGGTTCCCATCTTTATCTGTATGCTTGGTCGACTTAAAAGATTATTGTAGCCAAGCATATGTGCTGATTCCTTAAGTTAATGTAGTTTCCAGTGCCGTTCTCTATCTATTATTTCAACTTCATCTCATAGGTGGAGGTGATGGGTGATCCCCTTTCTCCCTCTATATGTGGTCAGTTACACCTGATTTTCTATCTCCCCTTGTGTTACAACCTTGCAATGTTCTTGTAGACTTAACTCAAGGGGGCAGCCTGTTTTTCCTTTATATTTCTTTCCAAGGTGTACACACACTCCTTAGTCATGTCCTCTTCTGTTGGGGCTTTTACTCAGGAGAGGTACCTGCAAAGTGTAGAACCACTTCTGGAGAACAATGTTATATGGACCACAGATTCTTTGTATTTTTATGAAAACCCCTTTACAGAGGGTAGACAGACCGAGGCTGTTTTCTGAGAGTTGTTATCCTTATGCACCCTCCCTTTGTTTTTGTTGAAGTTGTTGTCATGTACCCTGGATAATTGTTACATTGTAGGGTACTGCTTATACTGACCATTTCCTGTTCATATGTCTCTGGGCTGCTGCTTATGACTTTTGCTCGATGTTGAAGGCAGCGGATAATCCCCTTCTTTACATTGTATTGGTGGTAGGAGTTGAAATAACAACCAAAATGAGGACAATAGTCTGAATAATGTAAATATTATCTCATCTCAGAAATATAGACAAATGTATTATCTGATCTCATATTTAAAATTTCTTCATTTTCTATCATTTGATTTGTTGAAAGAATATTTGTATAGATTTATTTTAGTTTTTGAGAATGGGATTGATTCTGTCAAAGCCTTCTTCACTTAAAAGAAATTGGGTGATACCTGTTCATGAAACTTTTTCAACATCTTAAAGACTTGTCTGTCCAAACTTCATTCTTTTTTTTTATTTTGTTGATATTCACTAAATTTGTTTCGCATGCACCTGGTTTGTTCCCAGTAAATATCGATTACTCGATCGATCCCATATTAACCAAGATTATCTTATACTTCATGTATGTCATTGATTTGTACTTTAGCAAATATTTTTGTATAATCTCTGAAACATTGTTTTAATTTTCTTTTTTTTAAAATTCATATTGATCAGTTATGGTCATCTTTATTGTCAAAACTTTTCAAAAATAAAAGTTACTTAAATTTAAAAAGTTATAATTTAACAAATATATTCACTAAAATTACAAAAGATATTTTTAAATATTAAAAATAAATTAATTTAATGAAATTGCCATTGGCTTCAACTGCAGCCTCCAAATGATTCCTGATGAATCTCTTGCAACTCTTCTGTTTAAGCTGGTAAACCTTATCATAATCCTTGCCTTCAGTTCATCCTGAAGATTTTTTGTTAGCCTCTCACTCAATTGTGCCCCATACATAATAATCAAGGTAGTTGCAGTCTGGGGGATTAGGTGGCTAAATATAAGGGGTGTTGTGGTTGCAGAAATTGTCTGACAGCTATGTGCGGCATGGTGCAGAATCCAGTTGTGACATATAATATCTTCTAGCAGCTATTGTCTTGACTCAGAGTAGCACTCTTTTCGAGGCACTTTATGTAAGCCTCTTGTTAGGCCCTGTGAGAAGATAAAGGAGGCATAATGTTGCCATCACTAGTGATCACTCTAAACACTTTTGTAATCACAGTTAAACTCATCAAACTCTTTCTGAATCTTCTTCACTGTCCTTAGATTGACACCCAAACACTCTGAAATGTTCATATCATGTCATCTAAATCTAAACTTATTTTATGAATGGAACTTTGTCTCTGTGTGTGTCCATTACCTATAAACTCCGAAATGGCTGAACCAATTTTCTTGAAAATTTACACAGTTGTACTATAAGCGTCTGCGAGTGTTCTTAGCTAGGTTTTGTGTCGAGGTACACCCGATAAATATCGAAAATCGATAATCGAAAAAATCGGGTTATAGAAGGAGTGGTCCGATTTTAATCAAATTTGATACACTCATAGACAAAAACATAAGAAACGATATTCAGAAGTTTCAAGGTTGCAGTTCTTACAATAGTGCAGAAAATCGATAATATATCAATGGCAAGATGTTTGTGTGTGTGTCTGTTTATCTATCTGTCTGTCCTTTATACAAATCCACAATTTTGATCTGATTTTCACCAAACTTCAAAATTTGACTTAATCCATTCATTTTTCTTTAAGTCTCGGTTTCGCTTTAACTGGAAACGGCTATTGCTTTTTAGTCTTTCATGCCAATGTCCAAAGAATCTGAGCTCCAGGACCATGGATTAGTTTTAAAGCATTCATTACATCCGAGCAACGCCGAGCTATACTGCTAGTTTTGTATAATCGCTATTTTGTAGTACCTCGAACATTTACTCTTATAGTTGGCAGTGCATGAGTTCGTGCTCCTTTTATAGCGAGAAGTAGTAAATATATTATCATTGGTGTCTATGAATACCAAGAAAAGGAATGTTATTATTTTAAAATATATATGTGAACTTAAGGAAAAAGCTTTTTGTAGTTCATGTAACTCATCCATGTTTTCAACTAAGTTGAGAATATAATCTACATACCTGAGGTAGATAGGTTTTTAAAATTTTTTATTAAATATTTTATTTTCACTGTTAGCCTTGTAAAAGTTACTAAATGTTGGGTAGAGAACTGAACCCTTGGAAATGCTATCATGTTGTACGTATATATTGTTTTGATGGTCATAGAGGGCGACATCAGTGGTATAAGTCAAGATTAGTTTTCATAGTATGTTAGGCCTAATTTTTAATGGTGGGAGAGATGGATTGTTATAATTATTTTTATAATTATTTTAATTGTTTCTCTAACAGGTACATTGGTAAATAAATTTTTGATATCAAGTGAGACAATGGATTCATTATTAGTTTTTCGTGTTTTTAAGATTTGGATTAGTTTGAGTGATGATTTGATGCTGTACTTATTACGTATGTATGGTGTACTGAGTTTGTTAATGATTTTGGCTAGCTAATAAAAAAATTTCACTAGAAACAAAGAAAAGAGTGCTGGATTGCTATGTGATGTCAGTTCTTCAATACGGCAGTGAATGCTGGACAATATCATCGAAAATGAGGACAAAACTGGAAGCAGTGGAAATGTGGTTCTACAGGAGGATGCTGCGAATATCGTGGACTGAGCATGCAAGCAATGATGAGGTGTTGGAAAGAATGGCAACAAAAAGGAAATTAATACTGAGCATCAGGAAGAGACAACTGAAGTTCATGGGACACGCAATGAGGAAGGAGAGCTTGGAGAACCTGATACTGACTAACCAGATAGAAGGAAGGAGAGACAGAGGAAGGCAGCGGATAACATATTTGCAGGGCCTGATCAGGTGGATGACGGAACGGGGGTTGCCAGGAGTCACAGGAGCATACATACTAAGAGCCACAAAGGATAGGGACACATGAAGAACCATGATCGCCTAGGTCCTGAAGGGACAGGCACATAGAAGAAGAAGAATAATAAACAGGAGTGGGGTTTGAGAAAGGATAAGATGGTGAGGGAAGTTAAGTTTGTGTTTTTATCATTCCATAAATGTATCCTGGCTTGTGGTCACTAATTATTTTGGTAATTGTCTTGTTTTGCATTGTTGGCTCTGATTAGTTTGTTTATTTTTAATTTCAACAGGTTAATAGAATTCTTGTAATTTTTTAAAAATTTGGTGTGGTCAACAAGCACTAGTTGTATTTTTTGAATAATAGTCAGATTTATTTAATACTAGGAAGATGTTTGTTTTATCTAATATTATTTACAATTACATACAGACAGATAAACACACACACACAAACATCTTGCCTTTTATATATATATATATATATATATATATATATATATATAATCGATTTTGTGCACTATTGTAAGAACTGCAACTTTGAAACTTCTGAATATCGTTTCTTATGTCTTTGTCTATGAGTGTATCAAATTTGATTAAAATCGGACAACTCCTTCTATAACCTGATTTTTTCGATAATTATCGGGGGTACCTCGACACAAAACCTAGCTAAGAACGCTCGCAGACGCTTATAGTACAACTGTGTAAGTTTTCAAGAAAATTGGTTCAGCCATTTCAGGGTCTATAGGTAACGGAGACACACATACACACACACACAGAGACAAAGTTCCATTTATAAATAAGATTAGATTATTTACAATTACATCAGTAAGATTATGTAGCTTCTTGACAGTAATTTTTAATGGTATTGTTTGTAGCTTGGGTGAATTATTTCTTTTATCGTGTCTCTCTTATATAGCCTCAATCTTCAGTAGGTCCCAAATTTCTGACTCTGTTTTTATCAACTGCTGCTCTTGAAGTCTCTGTATGTTTTCAGTTTGAGTTTTCTTTTACGGCATATCAACACCTCTGTGGGTTATTTAATGTCAAGAAGGTGGGATTTTAAGGCATTTTTTTTATGTTTGGTTATAGTGAAAGTTTATTTAGATTTTCATGAAAATTTTTTTGTTTTTATTTTTTCATTTTAGAAAACTGTAAATGTATTCTAGTTTTGTATTCAAAAATGTTTTGCTGAAAATAATTTTTTCTTTAAAAAATGTGTTGTGGTCATAATTTTTTTTTAAAAATGTATATTTTTTTATAAATGTTTATTTTTATGTATATCTTTCTATAAAAGCGTATTTTTATACTGTCATAGTGTTTTTACCCCAGTTTGGGGGTTAACTATTTGCCTATAGCTGGGACCCTAACAGGTCAGAGTTCAATCCATGGCCGGAAACTGACCAGTTCATTTCAAGTCAGAGTGAACCTGGGATCAACAGCAATTAAGAGGTGGTTCCATGCTCCTCACAACCTCCCAATCAGAGGCTTTGCTGCCGGATGTGGTTTACTGTCATACCCAGGACTTGTTTGTTTTTAAATATGTTGTAACCAAAGAAGTTACTGCATGAGTAATAATCCAAATTGAGGTTGGAAATAAATAGTAATATTTATAATATTAAATACAATACTTGCAAGCTGCATAAAGAAAATAACCACTGCTATTAGAGAACTGCTAGATAGTAAGAAAACACCACACAGTCTCAATAGAATCCAACGTATTATATAAGGATTGGGACATTCCTATTACTGTTCATAGGTACATCATCATCATCATTCTGCGGCCTCGGCCAAGATAGAACTCACTACACCCTTCCAGTATTCCTTATTTGTCATAGCTCCTGTAAGGTCTTCCTTGGCAATAGATGTATCTCTATCTATCCTGTCTGGAAATGTTAACTTACAAGATCAATTGTGAGATGATGGGTGTCTCAATAATACAAACGATGAAACCAGTTCATCTGTAGCACGTGCACAATGCCCAGCAAACTGGACATGTCTCTTTTGAACTAAGGTTGATACTTTTGGTAGGTCTCCATATATCATTTCTAGAGTTGGGTGGTTTTGCCATGAAAGATCAAGTTCTTTCTGAGAAGATGAGTATAACATCCATCTAAACGGTGCTGTTGTTTTGCTGAAAGAGTTCAAGTTTCAGATCCATAGAATAAGTTTGGTTCAATAAGTGCGCAAAAAACTTGGATTTTGATCTTACGATCAAGATTGGATTTCCAGATTTTATTCATTTTGTTACAAGCAGTACATGCTATGCCTTTTCTGATATCAAAGTCTTTTTCAGAATTCTTGATGTGTGATCCTAGATATTTGTAGTCTTCAATGCGTTTAAGGATGTCATTCGAGAGAGCTTTAATTTCATGATTGCTGCGAATGTTGTCATACACTCAGTTTTGGTTTCATTCAGGTACATATATAGTGCATTCTTTTTAGATTTACTTTGCATAGAGTTAATATTTTTTTTTGGTTGGTGTCAATCTTTTCCGTAATCCTTCTTTTTCTCTTACTACGTCTTTTCTTGACTTCTATTTCAAAAGCTTTCTGAAGAATGGGTGCACTGGTTGTATCAAAAAGAACTTCTATAAGTTGAATCTTATCTGGAGTATTGTTCTCTTCCATATTTGCTTTGATTAAAGTGCCTTCTGTGCACTATTTCCAGATTTTTGACCAGATATACCATCCTTCCAGTTCTTTGAATGATAGATTAAACTTTCCAATATGTTTTCTTTGTTTGATAGATCTGGTGAAACCCTTTCATCCAATTTTATAAAAATCCTTTTCAGTTTTTCGTATCATATGATCATGTAATTTCTTATTGGGTCTTATTTTGTCAAATACTGATTCTGTTTTAAAAGCAAGCACATGGCATCATGGCCAAAGGTGCATTTTTATTTGGGGTAACTCTGTACACCTGCGAAAATTGCTGTAATGCTGCATCTGTGAATCCATCGTTAGTTCTTTTTAGAGCCCTTTTGAAAGTATCCACAAAATACTCAGCCTAGATGTTACTTTTAGGATGGTAGGGGTAATTGTTATGTGCTCTACTACAAACATTTTGCAAAATTCCTTGAATTCTTCAATGTAAATTGCGTGCTGTTATCTGAAACAATCAAATCTAGAACTTCGAACCTCCTGAACAGTTCATGTAGAAACTGAATTGCTACTTGCATGGTTGGTTTCTTAAATTCAAATATTTCAGGCCACTTGGAAAAACTGTCTATGACGATCAAATACTATGATCCATTAAGTGAACCAGTGAAGTCAATGGGAAGATGTGACCATAGGTGGGCAGTTCCTGGCAGTTGGTTGAACTTTATCGGTGATGCTTTAGCTGCCAAATCAAAGCTTTTGCATGACTTTACCAATGTTTCAGTGTCTTTGTTGATGCTTCACCAGTAGACGTAACTTCTCATTATGCTTTTCATTCTGGATATACCAGGATGTCCTGCATGGGACTCTTTCAGGATTCATTTTTCTAGGGCTGAAAGATACCACTACTCTTTTGCTATACATGAGAACGTCATCACTCACTGAATAAACTTCGGCGTCTGTTTTACTGTCTGTCTTTATTTCCATAATGAACTTCATCCAATACTTTCTTTTGAATTTCTTCCAAAGTCACAAGTAGTTCCCACACAATATTGCACAGTACCTTTTTTTTTTATCTCTTATTGTAGAGAAGCAATGACCGTGTCTTCTAAAGGTTCATTATTTTTTGGGATAAATCTGGACAATTCATCCACATGACTTACCTGATGGCATGAAATATATTCTAAAGCTGTAATTTAGAAGACTAGTTCCCTGTTGCTGTAATCTATGAGCTGTATAAGTCAGTAGCCCTTTTTTTGACCCATAAGTAACTAGCAATGTTTTGTGATTTGTTTGTAAGGTAAACCTTCTCCTATGAATGAATCTATGAAATATTTCAAGGGCAGAGGCAATCCCTAAACTTGGCTTTTATATCATGGAATAATTTTTTTCAGCTAGCAGCATCCTGCATGTATGTAATAGGGATGGCATGTGGGTTCAATCACAAGTCTACATTAAAAATAGAAAACTTAAAAAACTGTACAAAATTGGCTAACCACATTTGGAAATTAAAATCAAAATATGAAAAAGACCTAGACATAATGTGGAGTATAGTAAAAACAGCCAAACCTTACAGCGGTGGTAAAATATGTAGACTGTGCCAGGAAGAAGTTAGAGATTATGCTATTCCCAAACAAATATGAACTATTGAATGAAAGAATGAAAATTATGACTAAGTGTCATGATACTAAAAAATACCTATTAGGTTCATACAACCATGAATGAAAATGTTATAATTTCTTGTAATTTTAAAAGCTGCGCATTCAAAAATTCTCTGCTACATAAGTGTTCTTGAAAAAAAATGGTAAATGGTTAAATCAGTTATTGAAAATCACCTGAAGACACCACTCATGGTAGAAACATATTATATTTCTAGCAGCTTGATTATTTACAAGGAATTTTGTTATGGAAATGTCTGCTATTTGGTAGGATTCAAACCTACAACTTTTAAAAACATGGGGAAGCCATAATTGATCTTGATTGTTTTTCAAAGTTTTATATATAAGGACTGATTTAAATTCAGTTAGACAGTGGAATCATGTTGTCAGAGGTCACAGATTCAAAATCTGTTGAATGACACATATTTTCACAGCAAAATTTCTAGGAAATGATCAGGATGGTAAAATATATTTACAAATATTCTGCTTAATTAAAAACAGGATATCTATGCAAATACAAGAATTGATTAAAAATAATGATCCAACAAATAAATGAAATATATGTATGTATTTATGTATATAAGTGTGTATTTATATACATATGTATATAGGTGTGTATGTTTATATATATATTTGTGTAAGTGTATGGTTATATACATATCTGTGTATAGTGTATATACATATTTGTGTGTGTTTATATACATATTTATGTAAGTGTGTGTAGATATATATACATGTTCATGTAAGTGTATTTATATACATGTTCATGTAAGTGTATTTATATACATGTTCATGTAAGTGTATTTATATACATGTTCATGTAAGTGTATTTATATACGTGTTCATGTAAGTGTATTTATATACGTGTTCATGTAAGTGTATTTATATACGTGCCCATGTAAGTGTATTTATATACATGTTCATGCAAGCGTGTAATTAGATACATGTTCATACAAGGGCGTAATTAGATACATGT
>JBBBDQ010000562.1:4085000-4247500 GCA_037127315.1 Ascarosepion bandense | reverse complement strand
CAACTTTGAATGGTTGATAACCATGAACTTAATTAGGGTATCAAGAGTTGGACATGTGATTTTTGTCAGCATGTACTTCTTTCAAAGTCTGGCTAGGGGAATCATTATGTATGGTCACATAAAAAAAGAAAAGACTGTCCTAGACACAGTGTCACAGCCTGCATGCTGTATGACAAGATATGCAAAACCAGTTCCGGACTGAAAAGGCACATGATGGTGCACATGTATCAGATACAGTGGTGTGAATCCGTCAATGTCGTGGCAAGCACATTGTTTGTCACTTGTGTGACAAATCATGCAAATCAGCAGCCGACTTGGCAAATGACCTTTGGGGTCATGCATGGAAAAGATGCAAAATGAGGAGTGAATGTAATTAAGCAATCGTCATCTGTGAAGATATAGCAGATCATCATCATATTATATTTAAATACATATATATATTTTAAACAAGTCGTGTTAAACGATAGAAACAGCATAGTCTTATAGATTTTCTTTTGAATTTTTTCAAATTTTCTGATTACATTATTTATTTCCGAATTATATTGTATAAAAATAAATAATAAATTTGAAATATAATTAAGGTAAAAAATTCTTTGCCTCCGAGTAATTTGATAATTTACATAATTAGTTCCTTCAAAGTTCAAATTCTCTAACGTACTTTTACGGTATTTTAAATCTTTAACAACCAAGTATTCCATATAATTCACGCATAAATGTGAACACATATCTTCACGTGTGCATGTTGTTTACATTATTACTGTCTTTGAATTTAAATATTTTCATAACATTTATTTTTTTTTTTAAATCTTTAACACTTTTCCTGCTACAAGGCAATATTTGATTTTTAAACTGTAATATAGTTCCTGATGATAAATGATGACGTTCGTAAGTACTAGGAAAAACTTTGGAGAATTTTTATACAAATATAATTCAGAAATAAAAAGTCTAATCAGAAAATATGAAAAAATTGAAAAGAAAATATATAAGACTATGTTGTCTCTATCATTTAACACAACTTGTTTAAAAGAAAGGATGTTGCCAAAATATACATACTTTAAATATATATATATATATATATATATATATATGTGTGTGTGTGTGTGTGTATCCTATTAACCTGCAAGATCTCAACTCCAGAGAACCAATATTATTTCTGAATTTACATGTACTTTGAAAAACAGTGTTCTTGATGAATCCTAATCTAAATCTAAACTTATTTTATAAATGGAACTTTGTGTGTGTGTCCGTTACCTATAGACTCCAAAATAGTTGAACTGATTTTCTTGAAAATTTGCACTGTTGTACTATAAGCATCTGCAAGTGTTCTTAGCTAGGTTTTGTGTTGTGGTACACCCAATAAATATCAAAAATTGATAAACGAAAAAATCAGGTTACAGAAGGAGTGGTCCAATTTTCATCAAATTTGATACACTCATAAACAAAGACATAAGAAACAATTTTCAGAAGTTTCAATAGTGCAGAAAATTGATAATATATATATATATATATATATATATATATATATATATATATATAAAAGGCAAGATGTTTGTGTGTCTGTTTATCTGTCTGTATTTTTTTTCAGCCCTTTTATTTTAGTTTTTGCTTTGGGTTTGTCTCTAAGTGGGTATAATTCTAGTTCTTAGTTTCAGCCATGATACCATTTACTCAGAGGACTTATTTAGCCTTCAAAATTCAGTTTGCGATGGAAAAAACTTATTTGATATTGATACCAGGAAATCAAAATTTGACTTACATCCATTCATTTTTCTTTCAGTCTACAGTTTTGTTTTAACTGGAAACGACTATTGCTTTTTAGTCTTTCGTGCCAACGTCCAAAGTGTCTGAGCTCCAGAACCATGGATTAGTTTTAAAGCTTTCATTACACCCGGGTTATACCCCCAGTCTTCTCATAGGTGCTAATCATTCCTAAATATGGATGTAATTTCAACTGCTAGTATATATATATATATATATATAGCAAAAGCAGATAAAACCAATATCATTCTTGTATTAAATAAATCTAATTATAATCTAATTATAATTCAAAATTACAAGATTATAGAAAATCCTTGATAATCCTACCAACTACTAACCAACTGCAATTAAATTTTAAAAATTGGTCACAGCCGACATTGCAGAAGAGGGCAACATAAAACTACCCAAAATAATCGAAGACTACAAACTGAGATACATGTCTAACTTTTCTTTCCATCCCATCATATCCCAGATCCCCACTCAGCTTTGCTAATTAATCAAAATCATCAATCAACTCAGTAAACTCAACCTAGTAAATACAGTATTAAATCAACTCATGAAATAATCAAAATCTTAAAAACAATTGCTCACTTGATGATGAAACTTTATTTACCAATATCCGATTTAGAGAAATGATTGATATTATTATGAAGAATATTTCCAACAGTCCATCTCTCCCTCCAATAAAAATTAACTCCAATATATTAGGAAAACAACTCTTGACTTGTACCACTGAGGTTCCCTTCTATGATCACCAAAATAGTATCTGTGTAAAAGATTATGGCATTTTCATGGTTTCAATTCTTGGCCCAACATTTAGTAACTTCTACATGGTTAACCTTGAAAATATTAGGTTGTCCCAAAAGTTTGTAAACACTTGCAAAAAATTGAAATTTTACTTTCAAAAACAACAAAAAATATTGCTCAAAATAAAGACCATCATTTTCCAAGACTTTCTGCCATCAATCTGCAAGCTTTTGGATCTGGTCAAAGTACCATTCAGCTGGCTTCGAATCAAAGAATTCTTGACACGCTTCCTCGACTTCATCAAACGAGTTGAATTGGAGGCCCTTTCAGAAAGTGTTGCATTGAGTGGAAAAGGCCGTAATCTGATGGAGCACAGTCAAGACTGCAGGCTGGATGTGGCAGAACCTCAATGCCATCCAGCTCTTCAAATTTGTCTTTGGTCTTCCTGGTGGTGTGTGGCTTGCCATTGTCCTGCTGCATCAAAGCGCACTTTCGGTTGATCAGAGCCGGGTACTTTTGCTTCAACTTTTTGTAGACCCGCTCAAGTTGCTGACAGTAAAGTTTGGCACTGATGGCACAACCATTCGGAACCAACTCAAAATGCACAATTCCTTCAAAGTTCCACCAAACACACAACATGACTTTCTTGCTGAATCAATCTTGCTTTGGAACCGACGGTGTCTCTTGCCCTTTCTGAACCCATCGCTTGTCTCAATTGTGCTGGACCAGATAGACCCATTTTGCAGGTGTTTACAAACTTTTGGGACAACCTAATAATATATTAACACTACCAAAAATCCTCAATTTGAATAAATATGTAGATGATATTCTCATTTTAGTTAAAATCTTTAAATATATAAACTACAAGAATACTTAAAAAAGATCTCTGTTCTTAACTTCACATATGAACTCAATAATAGAATCCCTTTTCTTGATGTAAATGATACACTAATAATGATACATTTACTCTCTTTCCATGTCATTCAGTTAAGTGCCATACGTGATACATGCTTGGGTGATTATGTCTTGAAAGAGACATGAAGGACTGGGTAGAAGATTATCCCATAGTAGGTTGCCATTGATTTCTGCGGTAGACTGGTTGCCAACCAAGGCTATAGAACCCAATCTGTCTTGTTATTTAACTCATAGCTAGAAGGAAAAGAGATGTATTATATTATTACGTAGTAATTAGTGGAGAATCGGTTTATTACTTCATAGCAATAGAAAGCTGATACCCCACTTTATGACCAGTAGAAGCCTTAATCATGATTCCAACTATTATATTCAGTCAGTCAGTTAAGTGCCATATGTGATACACACTTTGGGTGATCATGTCTCTTTCGAGACATAACTGACTGGGCAGAAGATTATTCCGCAGTAGGTTGCCATTGCTTTCTGTGGTAGACTGGTTGTTGACTAAGGCTATAGAACCCAATCTGTCCTGTTATTTAACCCATAACTGGAAGGAATAGACAGATTAATACCTTTCCCAAGGGTATTTGTGTGCAAGTGAATGCAATGAATTTGGCTGGAATTCGAATCTCTCCATATAAAAAAACAAAAAGCATGAACACTTTCATTTTAAACTATATAAGTGAATGCTTTATTACAAAATAGCTGTTATAGAAAATTTGATAAACCGTGCGAAAGTTAACTCTTCCATGAATTAAAATCATTAAACAAACTCATTGATAATGAATTTCTTAATTACATTATTGATGAACAAATTAGTTATCTTGATTTAACTCAACTTTCTAAGTTGTAAGTACAATACTTGGCTACATCAGTAGTGAACAGAAACATAAAGTTGAATTAAATGGAGAAAATGAAGACACTTGGAAGTGGCAAGACTCATAACATGAGAAAAATTTATACCAATGATCAAAATAAAAGGTTCAGTTCAAAATTTCAATCCCCTGAAGAAGGCCAGAGTATACAATGACTGAAACATCATTAATATGGCAACAAAGATGAGGACTGTTGGGACGCCCGCACCTATTCAGCTATAATGGACTATTCCATTACTATTCGGCTATAATGGACTATTCCATTACTATGTAAAGTAATGGTGGCATCTTCGTAGGAGAGTGTGCCGAGCAGCCGATTGACAAGTCAGTCGTAGACTTCCGGTGACGACCCGGAAGTACCCATTGCTCATACTACATCTTACGATGGTTGAGACGATTAACCCTTATTCTTGTATTGAATACTAATAACCTTTGTAAGTACTATTTTCACGGAATACAACAATTAACCTATTCCTGTTGTTGAGTTATTTATTCTTACTCACGGCATAACAAGGACAATAGACCAAATATGGTAAATAATTAAAATACCTCATGTCAGAAATATCGATGAAGAAAGCTTGAATGAAGATATAGTGCCTTTATTTTTCATCTTGCCATTGAGAATTCTACCACTGAGGTCTCTTCCTGGGTAAAAGCCAGCCTCAAAAGTCTCATATCAGCTTAAAAATACCAAGCAAAACCACAATATTCTCCTTGGGTCACTCCTGCTGTCTGTTCAGCAGTTATAACCCACAGTTATTACTTTGTTTGGCTATACCAATGCTACAATTCAAATCATAAAAGATGCCTCTTTGTATCCACTTGTAATGCGTGTCTTCAACAATGCATTCATTGATAGAGTAAAACACTGTATAGCATCTATCATATTTGGTTGTAGTGATTACTGGTGGCTCTGTCAGAGTTTACTGAACAAAAGCAAATCCTCAATCTTTTCTTTTCAATGTGTTTTAAATATTGTCATTTCCTGCAGATAAAGCAGAATTCTCTGCTCAAAGGTTTTCTTTCAACTTCACTCCTGACTCTTCAGGCATATCTTTGCCTCAGTTTTTCTTAAGAATGGAATCTCTACTGAGTCACATGCACATAACTCCATTCTTGTATGATCTCTAAACTAGTTCCATATAAATCCTGCAGATTTGACAGTATCCCTACAACTGTCCTGAAGAAATGTGTTCCTGAACTAGCTCATGTTCTCTCCAAACTTTACAATAAGAACCTTACTGCTTCTTGCTTTCTAGCTTCTTATTACTCTCTTTCAGGGCTCAGGTGATTACTCTAATTACTCTCTTTAAGGACTCAGGTGATTACTCTAATTACTCTCTTTAAGGACTCAGCTGATTACTCTAATTACTCTCTTTAAGGACTCAGGTGATTACTCTAATTACTCTCTTTAAGGACTCAGGTGATTACTCTAATTACTCTCTTTAAGGACTCAGGTGATTACTCTAATTACTCTCTTTAAGGACTCAGCTGATTACTCTAATTACTCTCTTTAAGGACTCAGGTGATTACTCTCATTACTCTCTTTAAGGACTCAGGTGATTACTCTCATTACTCTCTTTAAGGACTCAGGTGATTACTCTCATTACTCTCTTTAAGGACTCAGGTGATTACTCTAATTACTCTCTTTAAGGACTCAGCTGATTACTCTAATTACTCTCTTTAAGGACTCAGCTGATTACTCTAATTACTCTCTTTAAGGACTCAGCTGATTACTCTAATTACTCTCTTTAAGGACTCAGGTGATTACTCTCATTACTCTCTTTAAGGACTCAGGTGATTACTCTAATTACTCTCTTTAAGGACTCAGGTGATTACTCTCATTACTCTCTTTAAGGACTCAGGTGATTACTCTCATTACTCTCTTTAAGGACTCAGCTGATTACTCTAATTACTCTCTTTAAGGACTCAGGTGATTACTCTAATTACTCTCTTTAAGGACTCAGGTGATTACTCTAATTACTCTCTTTAAGGACTCAGGTGATTACTCTAATTACTCTCTTTAAGGACTCAGCTGATTACTCTAATTACTCTCTTTAAGGACTCAGCTGATTACTCTAATTACTCTCTTTAAGGACTCAGGTGATTACTCTAATTACTCTCTTTAAGGACTCAGCTGATTACTCTCATTACTCTCTTTAAGGACTCAGCTGATTACTCTCATTACTCTCTTTAAGGACTCAGCTGATTTTTCTGGCTCCTCAAATTATCACCTCATTAATCTTTTAATGTGAGTTATAGTGCAATGGATATCAACTCGGAACGACAAATCAGAGAGCCGAGTTCAGATTCCAGTTGAATTCATTGCATTCACTTAGGCACAAACACACGTCTATTGAACAGGTGTAGAGGCTCATCCCTTGTTCCCTTCTTAGGACGTGGTTTCCAGCTTTCTCTTTTCCAATCTGTTCACTCTTACGTAACCCCCTGCACACCAGTGGCCTTACCGCCTTGCTCAGGGTGATATGATTAAAAAAAAAAAATCATTGGGAAAGGTACTAATCCATGTCTTCTCTCCAGTTATGGGTTAAATAATAGAACAGAGTGGGTTTTATAACCTTGGCTGGCAACCAGTATACCACAGAAAGCAATGGCTACCTACTGTGGTATAATCTTCTGCTCAGTCAGTCATGTCTCTTTCAAGACATGATTGCCCAAGTGTGTATCATGTATGGCACTTAAATGACTAAATCTTTTAACTCTTTTTGGCAAAGTATTGGAGGCTCTATTTAATTCTGAATTGTTTGAGCATCTCACTTTATTTGGTCTTCTTTTGGATAGACAGTCTGTCTTTTGTTTCTCGAGGTCTTTGTTTGATGTGTTAATGATTATTACTGAGTTTGTCAATCAGACTTTAGGTAAGAATGGTAAGATTTGAGATGTGACATTTTGCCAGGCTTTGGCATGTTGACATTTACTACAAGCTTTAGGGAGATAGCATTTCTGGAGGGATATTTGTCTTAATCCAATCAATTTTAAAACATGTGATGAAGGTCATATTAAATAGACATGCATCAAGATCATTTCCAATTAATATGGTGATCTCTCGGGGCTTTTATCCTTGTTTCTCATTGAAATTAGCTAGATAAAACCGTAAATTCTATTCTAATAATTTTCTCATGCATTTCAACTATGGAACTCTCTTATATTTCCTTGCTTTCCCAAATCTTCAGTCAGTTAAGTGCCATATGTGATAAATGTTTGGGCGATCATGTCTCAAAAGACTGACAGGACAAAAGATTATCCCACAGTAGGTTGCCATTACTTTCTGCGGTAGACTGGTTGCCAGCCAAGGCTATAGAATCCAGTCTGTGTTGTTATTTAACACATAACTAGAAGGAAGACATGAATTAATAACTTTCCCAAGGTATTTGCGCGTAAGTGAATGCAATGAATTCAACTGGAATTTGAACTTGGCTCCCCGATTTTTCATTTTGAGCCAATATCCGCTCCACTACCATGCACATCCAAATCTTAAAAAACGTAAATATTACAATATTACATCAGTTGTCATCTTCTTTCATCCTGATAGCTGTTCTTTTATTGTCCTTTCTCCACGTTATATTCTTCTCATTATCTTTCACTTCTGATAACCTCTTGCATCTTAGTGGCATTGTTGCCTTGCTTGGGGTGAAATGATAAAAAAAAGTCTTAGAGAGAAAAAAAGGCAGGAAGTTGTGGAGAACAGTAATTCCACATATTTTGAAAAGATATGGCATATAAAAGAAACATGTCATAGTCTGATGGATGAGATTGCTTTCCCATTTAGGCATTTACTGAGTTCATATGAGAATGATACATGACTATAAATGGGGAGTGAGGAACTCAGTAAGAATTGAATTCACTTCAGTGACATTAAGGAAGGTCAGTTTTAGAATCCTGGTATAAGTTGGGGTTAGACATGAAAAATAATGAAACAAATTTTGATTTTCTAAATCATTAGTGTTTTTTGAGAAAATTTAAAGATTAAGTTAAAAATGGTAGCATTTGAATTTAATTTAATTTAATCCCAGTGAAGATCAGTGAAAGACTTATAGCACTTGTAATATTTACAATTTTCTGAAGCTTTACAAATTTTCTATGAACAAGATGCATGGCACAAATAAATTATTACGAAATCATTGTGCCATCAATTAAGACCTTTGTTTCCTTCAAAGGGAAATTATACTAAGCAATTTAGCCATAATATGATGCAATATATATATATATATATATATAGTGCTGTAGTCTTAGTTTGATTTTCAATAAACATTGCAAAATTGAAATTTTTTTTGTCCGATAATTTCTGCCCATTGATACTATTGTGTTATACATGTTTTATATATTTTAATATATTTTTATATATTTTTTATATATTTTTATATATTTTTTATATATTTTTTATATATTTTTTATATATTTTTATATATTTTTTATTTTTATTAATCATCATCTAACAAATCTTATTTATTGAGTAGCCTTTTTTCTAATCTTTTTTATTTTTTTTTTACAGTTTTTATTCATCAAATACAGTAAAACAAAAAACAGAAATTCTTGTTTTATATTGTGGTGCTTCATAATTAGAATTCTGGTTTAGATATATTTTTCATTCAATGTATCGAATACCAAAGATATCAACTTTATTTAAATTTATTCTTGAAATAGTAAAATTTTGAAGTCAGTTTGTAAGCAAGAAACCTGCAAAAATTGTGGTACATGAGTTACCTTGTCGTTGTCAATGTGTTAATGATTTGAATATTTTCCTTGTGATTTCTATGGGCACAAAATTCCTATGGAATATTTAATCATTAAATGTTTTAACTTAACAATTTATTAAAATAAACACAATTATTTCTTATATTTTATTAAAAATACGGGAAAAAATTGTTATTATTTTGTATCCTATTGCTGTCATTTCTCATTTTGTATGTTGACTGCCAGATAAACCATGTTTCATTAATGAAAATAAAATTTAGATCATCCAGGTTTATTCAAAAAGAAAAAGCAGGTTTTAAAAATGTAATTAAATGCTAAGAGACAGAAGCACATTACTCAATAAAAAAATGGTTATTTAAGATTTATAAAAAGGTATTAAAAAGGGCTTATAAAAAAGAAATTATTGAAATAAATGAAAGTTTTTTTTCAATCTTGTTTAAATGCTTTCTTTTGTTTTTAGATTTTGTATGAATTTAAAATGTTATCGTTCATACAAAAGGGTATCTTATCATCTGTGACCTCCCAGTTCACCAGATCTTATCCCCTGTGATTTTTGTGTGTGGGTGTATCTAAAAAAAAAAGAGTGCTTGTTCCATCTATGACTGATACTGTTGAAGATTTGAGATTAAATTGTTGAAGCTGTGAAGTCAATATCCAGAGATCAATTGATTTGGGATTGGTAAGAAGTGGAATATTGACACTGAACGACAAATTGGGGAGACGAGTTTGAATTCCAGTTGAATTCCTTGCATTCACTTATGCACAAATACTATTGGAAAAGGTATTAATCCATGTCTTCCCTCCATTTATGGGTTAAATAATAGGACAGATTGGGTTTTATAGCCTTGGCTGGCAACCAGCCTGCCACAGAAAGCAATGGCAATTTACTGTGGGATAACCTTTTACCCAGTCAGTCATGTCTCTTTTGAGACATGATTGCCCAAAGCATGTATCATGTATGGCACTTAACTGAAGAAGTGGAATATCATTTTGATGTTTGTTGTGCAACACATTGTGCTCATGTTGAGTGCGTACAAGTTGAGCAAACTTAAAATAATAAATTTTAAATCTTTTTCTGTCGAGTAATGTGTTAAATGAGTTTCTTAGTATTTGCTTTTATTAAATTTTCAAAATCAGCTAATTCTTTTTCAAGGACCCTCTATTGAAGAAGATAAATTAGACACATGGAATTATAAAAGACACATGGCCCAGTGGATATAGATGTTGGTTAGCTGCAGTGACTTGATCCAAAGAGTTGTGAGTTCAATACCAGGCTGCAGCAATGGTGAACAAATAACTTATGAGTTATCTAACTCTAACCCAACTTTAACTACCAAAAGAGTCTTCACACAAGGAATGAAAATGATATACTCCAGTGATTGTAATAAAAGTTTTTGGTTAAAAATTCCGAGCACCTGAAGAAGGTCGAAGCGTACAATGGTTGAAACATCATACAAATGACAATAAAGATGAGGACAGTAGTTCGAATAATGTAAACATTGTAGTATAGAATTATAAAAGATGAAAATAATTTATTTTCAGTTTAATGTTCCAAACAATTTTTTCTTTCTTTCCTTTTATTGTTCCCTTCTTATTTCAATTTCACTGTGAACAATTAAGAGTATGAGACTCACCTTTGCAAGGATGTTTCCAATTCATGTCCAGTTGGCAGACAAAAATTAACAGGGTTGTAACTCAATACATGTCCCTCTCTCCTCTCACCATAGGGTAGATATTGTGCTGATATTCATTGAGCACAATATCCACACCAGAATCATCAGCCAGTCAGAACCTACAGAATAGACTTGCCTAGATAGCAGAGTGGAATCTTTCAGGCTGTTATATAAACCACCTACCAATTTGCTGGGTAGATTTGAGCTGTCTGTTTCAACTACAACTATAGTTGAGCACTGGCTGTTGCTATAGAAGAATTCTACACACTGAAGCAAAAATTCAATGTATAGCTTCTTCTCTTTTTCATCCTGAAACCAAACATGTCATATATCTTTTTTTGTCTTTTCTTGCCATAAAACATAATGGTCAATTATTTATCTCAGGAAATGGGAGAGGGCAGTGTAATACTTATACTGGCGAACTAATTAAATTTTAAGCCTCAAAATTTTGGCAAGTGTCCTCTCTGGCCAATATTTTAATGCAAAATAAAGCATTTTGTTCCTATTTGTGATTACTATCTTTGGAATGATGGCAAAGTTGTCAGCAGGTTTTTTTTAATCAAGTCCTTTCATTTGCTCATCGTCTATTTTTGTGTTGTCACTTTGACTCCACTGCAAACAATAAAATAATGAAAGAAATTTTGCTGTATGTTCAATGTTTGTCGTAAAATATGACAAAGGTGTGTTAATATAGGGTAGGGAAGCAGCACCTAGCTGATCGCTCTCCCAAAGAACTATGGATTAACAGGTAGGGAAGGTAAAAAGCAGTGAAAAAATAAAACAACACTGTCTCAGAAACCCCAGCATGGCAGGTGGAAATCAACCTTAGAAGCAAAATGCCCAACAGAACAACTTTGTATAACACTCAGTTTGACTGTTACGTGTTAATTGTAACATAAGAAAAAATAAAAATGATGGACCAAAACTCAGAGATAAATCACAGACAAATATTTAATTCACAAAACATTAGATAAAATTATTTACAAATATACAGTTTTGCATTCAAATAAAAACATAGTTTACTACTGGCAGGCGAATTGTTATGAGGAGAGAAGAAAAAGGTAAAGAGTCAAATATCTTTACCCAGTTAAGTTGGCGGGGAAGTTAAGTGCTATACTTTTTGGAAATCCTTAAATGCGTATATAAAGACTAATTATTGGCTTGGCCAATGAATAAGACAAAAATATGTATTTACCCAGATAGTTCTATGAGGTTCTCTTTGAGGTTTTAGTTGTTCAGACTTTTTTGTGAGATTCTTTCGGCTGGATATAGATCCTAGAATCTTTACCGGAGTTGATATGACAGCAAAATCCTTTTAACAACTCTTTTAAGATTTTGTTTATTGTCGGCTAGGGAGATTTTTTAGCTAGATATAATTCCTTGAATCGAAACCGGTGCTGATAAGGTCAGCACATCCTTTTATCAACTGTTTCAAGTTTGTTTTTTTGTCATCGACTTAAGGATTCTTACAGCTGGATAAACATCTTGAATCTTAACCGGAGCTGTAGAGGCCAACCCATCCTGCTATCAACTGACTGCTTCATGCCCAAAACCTATTTTTATAGGAGCTAACACCTAATTTGCATATTTCTTGAACCTTTCAAACTCTCTCGACTTCACTGGAATTTTCTACAATCTTCCAAAATGTTTTATTTCTAATTTTCTTATTTTTACGACTATTTCCTGAATTAAAACTTTTTTGTAACAACAAGTAGGACTCAATAGAGTCCTTTACTACAACTTTTTAGACATTATTAATATTATTTTTAGACATTATTAATATTATTTTTAGACATTATTAATATTATTTTTAGACATTATTAATATTATTTTTAGACATTATTAATATTATTTTTATATATAAATGCAACCTCGTAAGACTCAATAACTATTCGTATTTACTGTCGGTGAGAGTCCCTCACCTTCTTGCATTTATTGTGACATGACAGTTTATTCTCATGACAAAACGATTAATTTTAAGTTGTTTGATAATTAATTTTCTTGGATACAGTTCCTTAGGACTGTGATTAAAATTGGTCATCAAGTGAGAGAACATATTGTAGTTAAATCCACTAAAAATTATTGAATATTATTAAATAAACTATTAAATATTATTAATTATTATTAAATCCTCTAAATATTATTTTGAATTTTAGTATAACAGATTTAACTGATCTTGAGTTTATAGAATAGGTTAATATTATTTCAAGAGATATTTGTATTACAGATAACAATTATGTATTATGAAATAATACAGTATTATTTCATTGTTATGAAATAGTGTAGTGTGTATGGAGGGGTCCTGAAAAATTCTTTGTCTGATTCACTTTCCAAAATCAATGACTACACAAATTATCATTTGATATTTAATCTATTCTTGGTCAGATTGAAAACTTTCTGTACCCTCTTGAACACAGATATTTGTGTCTTGTACAAATATATAGAAATAACTTATAAAAGATAATAAACACAATGTGTTTGTTTGTACCATGTGTTATAGATTGTGAAAATTTATTTTTCATACTCTAAGAAAGCACAAGATACAGACACATAACTATTGATCCTTGCTTCAAAAGAGTCTGTGAGAAGAGACTAAAATATGGCAAATATTGTGCTTTTTTAACAAATTACTTTAAATTGACATCAGAAAATGGCTATTTTTTATAGTAATGTTCATCTAATACAAGGCTCAAGAGCTACTCAAGGTAGATGGGTCATTTTATGTATTTAAGAAATCTAGACTATGAGAATATATAGTATATATAACAGTTGGACTTGAAGAATTTAAGGTTGTAGTGGTATGGGAAGCATTCTTTCAGGAGTCTTTTATAAAGCAGAGGCTCTTGGGAACTGTATAAATGAAAGGTCTTTTTTACCTTCATATTCTTCATTTATATATGAAGGAAGTGAGGATGATTCACCTCTGAATACCTGTCATAAGTGAATCAATAGTTTAAATCCACTGCTAGGGAGGTTGGGTCACTGTGTTTTTTTCGCCTGAATCCATCCTGCACATATACACATCAACCATCCGTCCACACATGGAATACTGCTGTCATATACGGTCAGGCGCCTCCCCTGTTCATCTCAGTGTTCTTGACAGGCTCCAAAGTAGAATCATTAATGTGATAGGTACTGACTTGGCAGCTTGACTCCAGCTGCTTTCTCACCGACAGGATGTGGCTTCTCTCTGTCTGTTCTATGGATATTTTCATGGCTTCTGCTCCGAAGAACTTAAGTCACTCGTGCCCCTGCCACAGGAGTTTACTTATACAACCAGACTGGCAACTGGATCCCACCCATTTACAGATTAACCAAATGCAGATGAGAATTCTACTCCAGCAGCTTCTTTTCTTGCACTTCCCGCTTGTGGAACTCTCTTCTATATTCTTGTTTTCCTGACGGCCACAACCTCCAGGAATTAAATGCAATGTCAATACCCATCTCTTAACCACTTGACTCTAGTTCTTTCTACATCATCCTGTATATCTTTTTCTTTCTCTTTACCTTTGCAACTGTCATCACACCTGTATTCCCATCCTTTTCTTGCTCCTTTCTCTGACACCCCCTGCAACTGGTTTGTCTTTCTTTTTACTCTTCTCCTATCTGATCTTTTACTCTTATGTAGCCCCCTGCGCATCAGTGGTGTTGTGTTACTGCCTTGCATGGAGTGAAACGATTAAAAAAAATCTTAGATGTGAAGTTCTGAACTGGTGTAACAAGAGAATAGAGCTTTTCAGAAAATTGATGTTGTGTCAGTAGAAAAATGGTTGAAATTAATTCATTATCTATTAGGATGCTTTTGTCAAAGCTGGAAAGAGAACTGATCAGCCCTATTCCAGATATGACCAGGTTATGTGAGACGAAAGTGTTTATACTGACATGTGGGGTTGAATACAAATTTCCAGGTGACAAACATAACTGTTGAATGAATTGTACTACTGGGATCATGTGACCATAAATATTTAGTATATTAAGCATTTAGTGGGTCATTGAGGAGATAGTTTCTAAGTGAATTACTCAAGAGAATTATTCCAAGATTATTATTATGTATTATTTGAAAGAATTTACATGAAGATACCAAAATATAACTCTCTAAAAGGAAGGTAACAAAAGTTATTCATTATCTATAAGCATGCTTATAGATAATGAATTATTCCAAGATTATTATTATGTATTATTTGAAGGATTTACATGAAGATACCAAAATATAACCTATGAAAAGCAAGTTAACAAAAAGTCCTTTCAGAATAATATTATGAAAAAATAACGTTATAAAAGGCATCAATGTTAAAATTAGAGTAATCTTGTTATACCTTAGTTTTTTTGCTTTTAATCATTTCACCCCAAGTAAAACACTAAAGTCTCTAAGACACCAGGGGTTACTTAGTGTGAAAGAATAATAAAAGAGAAGAACATTATTAAGAAGTGAGAACAATCGAACATTAACCAAGAAGACAGTAGATAATGATCGATATCGCATTAATATTTTTGAAGATCAAAGTCGATAGGAGAGAATTCTACGAGCAAGAAGCGCAAAAGAAGAAACTGTTCGCAAAGAACTTACAGTTAAAGCTCGCCATTTCAATTATAAATTGGTGAGATCTTTGCTGATCTAATACTACATTTAAGTTCATAATGTCTATGTAGCATGGTGGAAAGTTCATCAGAATAATTATCAAGAAAATATTTATAGAAAAGCACAGTGAAGCACCTTAAAGCAGTAAAAATGTGACTGAAGCTGAGATGCCAGGTCAAGACCAATAACATTGTGGATTCTTTGGATTTTATCAAGAATCTATAGATATCTAACATGAACACAAAATCATATTTGGCAAAGCTTGGATGAATGGTAGACTTACAAATATGGGAGATAAATTCTTATTTACATTGTTTAGACATTGTTGCCATCTTTACAATGTTTCAGTTGTTGTACACTCTGGCTTTCTTCAGGTGTTAGAAATTTTAAACCAAACTCTTTATTTTGATGACTGGGTTATATCATTCTCATTCCATGTGCGATGCCACTTTTGGATGCCATGTAGTTATCTCCCTTAAACTCACTTTAGTGAGTTATTTATTCACCACTGCTCTAGCCAGGTATTGAACTCTCAATTCTTTGGGTCCAGTCACTGAACCTAACTAATGACTATATCCACTGGGATATGTGAATTTCTGGGAGTTACAAACCTAATGTATCAGTAACCATTTTTTTGTCAGAGCTCATATTGCAATTTTTGATACTAACGACTTTTTGTCGTGCTCCTTATTACTGGTTACCATACTGTATTCATTTCTATGTTTAGACATTTAAGGAGATTTTTGTGGCCTAGCATATGTGCTGATTCCCTAAGTTTACGTAGTTTCTAATAGTGATTCTTATCAATTATTTCATTTTATTTCAGAGCTCATATTGCATTCTTTGAAGCTAATGATTTTCTCTACCATTGTCTATTCAGTCAGTTAAGTGCCATACGTGATACACGCTTGGGCAATCATGTCTCAAAAGAGACATGACTGACTGGGCAGAAGATTATCCTGCAGTAGGTTGCCATTACTTTCTGCGGTAGACTGGTTGCCGACCAAGGCTATAGAACCCAATCTGTCCTGCTATTTAACCCATAACTGGAAGGAAGTAGACGGATTAATACCTTTCCCAAGGGTATTTGCGTATAAGTGAATACAATACATAGTCTATTACTGGTTCCTATATTGTATTCATTTTTATGCTTGGCTAGCTTCGACTTTTGTGGTTCAGCATATGCACTGATTCCTTAAGTTTACGTAGTTTCTAATGGTGTTCTCTATCAATAAATTCTGAAGAGAAAAATTGTTTAACTTCACACATCTTCTATGTGCCTTGTTCTTTCAGGATGTAGGCAATCATGGCCTTCCACGTCTCACTATTCCTGGTGGCTCTGAGCACACTTTTTTCTGTAACACCATGTGACCCCCATTTTGTCATCCACCTGCTCAGGCCCTTCAAATATGTTATTCGCTGCTTTCCTTTGTCTCTTTTTCCCTATATTTGGCCTGTTAGTATCAAGTTCTTCAAGCCCTTCTTCCTTATTGCATGTCCCAGGAACTTTAGTTGAACCAATTTTGCTAACAGCAGACTTAGAAATTGATTGGATATAATCTTTCCACTTCATGTCATCTGAGTGAATGTTAACCTGAGAATGTGCAATGTGTCACTTTCCTGAAGGTTAGCACCAGCCATTCTAATAGTCTGTTTATGCATGCAAGGTGAGCATTCATGATATGAAGCACTTGATTCTAGTGATTGTTATCCCTGTTTGATAGATAAAGAAAAAAGAATCATTTCATGAATTGATCAACAAAATACCACAACATTAATATTTCTTTAGTATTTGTCTACATTTCTGAGATGAGGTAGTATTTACAGTATTCGGACTATTATCCTCATCTTTGTTGCCATTTGTACAATGTTTAAGAATAGATCATTCTATTTGTCTGTATTTCTGAGATGAGGTAGTATTTACAGTATTCGGACTATTATCCTCATCTTTGTTGCCATTTGTATGACGTTTAATAATAGATCATCCTATTTGTCTACATTTCTGAGATGAAGTAGTATTTACAGTATTTACATTATTCGGACTATTATCCTCATCTTTGTTGCCATTTGTATGACGTTTAATAATAGATCATTCTATTTGTCTACATTTCTGAGATGAGGTAGTATTTACATTATTCGGACTATTATCCTCATCTTTGTTGCCATTTGTATGACGTTTAATAATAGATCATTCTATTTGTCTATATTTTTGAGATGAGGTAGTATTTACAGTATTTACATTATTCGGACTATTATCCTCATCTTTGTTGCCATTTGTATGACATTTAATAGTAGATCATTCTACTTGTCTATATTTCTGAGATGAGGTAGTATTTACAGTATTTACATTATTCGGACTATTGTCCTTATCTTTGTTGCCTTTTGTATGACATTTTGGCTGTTATACTCTCCAGCTTTCTTTGAGGGAGATAATTTATGACTTCCAATCAAGGTTTTACACAAGGAATGAGGATGCTATAGCCCTGTGATTGTAATAAAGGGTTCTGTTCAAAATTTCTAGCACCTGAAGAAGGCCGGAGTGTACAAGGCTGAAATGTTGTACAAATGTCAACAAAGATGAGGACAGTAGTCCGAATAATGTAAACACTAATTTGTATTTCTGTTTAGCATAATTTAAAAAAATAATTATGTATATTTACAGAAGGGCTTTATGCTCAAGCTGTACTCATGCACATTATTGGGTGCTGAAAAAGATGTCTATATAATTTCATCTGGCAAACTCTTGAATATAAATGGTAAAGAATTTGTGAACCTTGGTATAAACTTATTCCATTTTTTCTATGTTGAGTCAACTAGAAATGTTGGATGGTTCTAGTTCTGAATTAGTCATTCATGAAAGCAAATGAGAAAGTATTTGATTTGCAAAGCACTGTTTATTCGTTTCACCAAACAAACCACAGATCAAAAGGAGGTCTTCCTGTTTAACAAACAGAAACTGAAATCTCTTGCAAAATAACTTAGTGAAAAAAAAGATTGAACTTCTAAGAAATATTTGTTGATAAAATGATGTAGATATGCATTGCATGCCACCTCACCCACGTTTTGTTTTCCTGTAAATTTATTGGATCATAAAATACTTATGTAAGAAAAGATTTTGGATGAGAGATATCTGATAATGAACTGTAAATCTTTTGATAAGACTGAGTTTTTTGTAGTAAATTATTAATCGAATGACTGAACACTTCATTATTTGAACTAGCATGTTCATGTTTGTTGTTATACTAACAATATTTTGGTTGCTGTACCCTTTAGACTTGGTTTATCATAGTTTTTGTTTCCTGTTTAGGATGTGGTTTCCGACTTTCTCTTTTCCAAACTTTTAGTCTTATTTTTTTTCTTTTCTCTTTTTTTCTTTTTTTTCAATTAGAGTAGATAGACTAAACTATCGCCTGGTTTACACTCCACCCATGTCTATTGAACAGGTGAAGAGGCTCATCACTTGTTTCCTGTTTAAGATATGGTTTCCGGCTTTCTCTTTTCAAATCTTTTCACTCTTACATAGCCCCCTGCACGTCAGTGGAGTTACTGCCTTGCTCTGGGTGATATGATTAAAAAAAAAAATTTTTTTTCTCAGAATTTTGAACTAAACACTTTAATCTGTCAATGAGGGTAAATGGGAAAAATTTTTCAAATTCTGCTTTTTATGTTTAGGGTTTTTTTTTTCATAGAGTATTTTTTCCATGATTAGTGTCCCCCCCCCATGGGGTATTATTTTTCCATAATTAGTGGCATATTTTTTTTCTATGATTACTGGGATATTTTTTTTCTATGATTAGTGGGATATTTTTTTTTCCTTGATTAGTGGGATATTTTTTTTTCCTTGATTAGTGGGATATTTTTTTTTCCTTGATTCGTGGGATATTGTTTTTTCCTTGATTCATGGGATATTTTTTTTTCCTTGATTCATGGGATATTTTTTTCCTTGATTTGTGGGATATTTTTTTTTCCTTGATTTGTGGGATATTTTTTTTCCATGATTAGTGCATTTTTTTTCCATGATTAGTGGGATATTATTTTTTCCATGATTCGTGGGATATTTTTTTTTCTATGATTCGTGGGATATTTTTTTTTCTATGATTAGTGGGATATTATTTTTTCCATGATTCGTGGGATATTTTTTTTTCCCGTAATTAGTGGGATATTTTTTTTCTATGTTTAGTGGGATATTTTTTTTTCCATGATTCGTGGGATATTATTTTTTCCATGATTCGTGGGATTTTTTTTTCCCGTAATTAGTGGGATATTTTGTTTTCTATGATTAGTGGGATATTTTGTTTTCTATGATTAGTGGGATATTTTGTTTTCTATGATTAGTGGGATATTTTGTTTTCTATGATTAGTGGGATATTTTTTTCCATGATTACTGGGATGTTTTTTTCCTAGATTAGTGGGATATTTTTTTTCCATGATTAGTGGGATGTTTTTTTTTCTAGATTAGTGGGATATTTTTTTCCTAGATTAGTGGGATATTGTTTTTTTCCTAGATTAGTGGGATATTGTTTTTTTCCTAGATTAGTGGGATATTTTGTTTTCTATGATTAGTGGGATATTTTGTTTTCTATGATTAGTGATATACTTTTTTTTCCTTGATTCGTGGGATATTTTTTTTTCTTGATTCGTGGGATATTTTTTTTTCCATGATTAGTGGGATTTTTTTTTCTATGATTAGTGGGATTTTTTTCTATGATTAGTGCATTTTTTTTTCCATGATTAGTGGGATATTTTTTTTTTCCATGATTAGTGGGATATTTTTTTTTCCATGATTAGTGGGATATTTTTTTTTCCCCATAATTAGTGGGACATTTTTTTTCCTATGATTAGTGGGACATTTTTTTTTCTATGATTAGTGGGACATTTTTTTTTCTATGATTAGTGGGACATTTTTTTTTCTATGATTAGTGGGACATTTTTTTTTCTATGATTAGTGGGACATTTTTTTTTCTATGATTAGTGGGACATTTTTTTTTCTATGATTAGTGGGACATTTTTTTTTCTATGATTAGTGGGACATTTTTTTTTCTATGATTAGTGGAACATTTTTTTTTCTATGATTAGTGGAACATTTTTTTTTCTATGATTAGTGGAACATTTTTTTTTCTATGATTAGTGGGACATTTTTTTTCCTTGATTAGTGGGACATTTTTTTTCCATGATTAGTGGGTATATTTTTTTTCATGATTAGTGGTATATTTTTTTTTCATGATTCGTGGTATATTTTTTTTTCATGATTCGTGGGTTATTTTTTTTTCATGATTAGTGGTATATTTTTTTTTCATGATTCGTGGGATATTTTTTTTTCATGATTCGTGGGATATTTTTTTTTCATGATTCGTGGGATATTTTTTTTTCATGATTCGTGGGATATTTTTTTTCATGATTCGTGGGATATTTTTTTTTCATGATTCGTGGGATATTTTTTTTTCATGATTCGTGGGATATTTTTTTTTCATGATTCGTGGGATATTTTTTTTTCATGATTCGTGGGATATTTTTTTCATGATTCGTGGGATTTTTTTTCCCCCATAATTAGTGGGATATTTTTTTTTCCATAATTAGTGGACTATTTTTGTTTTCTCCATAATTAGTGGACTATTTTTTTTTCCATGATCAGTGGGGTAATCTTTTTTTTTTAATGCTTATTGTTGCATTTTTTTCCATGTTTATCAGTGTATGTCATATAAGTTTTTCCTAGTTTCATTCGTCTTTGTGTCACATGTTCACTTCTTCCACTTAACCAGTGACTGGTCTGAAGACCGTCATTGTTTGAACTTAGGACTGCCACAGAACCAGATATTTTTAACCTCAGCGTTATATGTTACTTTGGTAACAGATAACTAAAGAAATTGAGAGAGTACAGTAAATGCATTTTCATAAATATAACAACGAAGAAGAGGATACTGGTCTGAATAATAAAAAATTCATAATGATAATTGTTTATTTGAAAAATTATGACATAACTTACAATCTTCAAAAATTTAAAAGCATTATCAAATGGCTGCCTTCTATCTTTCTGAATCTCATTCTTTTATCCTATTTTTTTGTGTCAATAAAGTCTTCTTATTTTCTTTCATTTACAGTAACACTTTTGCCTCTTATTGCCATCTTGTGTCATCCTGAATGAACCCTGGTTTTTTATTGTCCTTCCTTTTCACTAAATTCTAATTTTCCTTTCCATTCCCATTAATGCCTTTTGTCTTAGTGGCATGAAGTGAAATAATTAAACAAAAGTAATAAAAGAAATTTATCAAATTGGTACAAGCTGAGATGCTAAAAACAAAGAATAAAGCTCTTTTGAATAATAAGCCATATCTAAACTTATTTATAAATGGAACTTTGTGTGTCTGTTACCTATAGACTCTGAAATGGTTGAACCGATTTTCTTGAAAATTAACACAATTGTACTATAAGCGTCTGCGAGTGTTCTTAGCTAGGTTTTGTGTCAAGGTACCCATGATAAATATTGAAAATCGATAATCGAAAAATCGGGTTATAGAAGGAGTGGTCTGATTTTAATCAAATTTGATACACTCATAGACAATGACATAAGAAATGATATTCAGAAGTTTCAAGAATGCAGTCCTTACAATAGTGCAGAAAATCGATAATTTATATATATATATATATATATATATATATACTAGGCAAGATGTTTGAGTGTGTGTCTGGTTATCTGCCTGTATGTCTATTTTTTTCAGCCCTTTTATTTTGTTTTTGCTTTGGGTTTGGCTCTAAGTGGGTATAATTCTAGTTCTTAGTCTCAGCCATGATACCATTTACTCAGAGGACTTATTTAGCCTTCAAAATTCAGTTTACGAGAAAAAAAATTATTTGATATCAATACCAGGAAATCAAAGTTTCACTTACATCCATTCATTTTTCTTTCAGTCTATGGTTTTGCTTTAACTGGAAACAACTATTGCTTTTTAGTCTTTCGTGCCAACGTCCAAAGTGTCTGAGCTCCAGGATCATGGATTAGTTTCAAAACTTTCATTACACCCGAGCAATGCCGGGCTGTCCTGCTAGTGTTTATTATAATTCTGCATTTAAAAAATTTTGTTGAAACATTGTGTGTATAAGAATGCTTGTCCAGACAACAAAGTATATAATGATGATAATTCTCCCTTTTAACAAGAATTGTGTGTTTAATTAACAAAATTATCATGCATGTTGGAATAAGAAGACATAAAATAACAATTTATCATTTCAAAAAAATCGTGTGTAAATTAACCTTTACCACTTTGTGTTTTCATTTGCTGTGCAAAAATTTATCCTATCACTGAAGGTAACTCTGATCCTTGAATATGAATTTATTTGAATTTCATAGTTGTGTTGTTTTATCCAGCTATGGCAACAGAAAACACTTTTGTGAGAAATTAAGAATAAGGTTACTGCAATTGAGATGTCTTGAAAAAGAATACAGTAGGAAGAGAAGTAATATTAATACTACAGGTTGGTAAAGGTTGCTCCTATTCAATTTTTTCAACAGTTATTAATAAATTAAAAGTCTTAATTGAATATTTACACTATTTACATTATTTGGACTATTGTCCTCATCTTGGTTACCATTTGTACTACATTTCAGCCGTTGCTCACTCTGGTCTTCTCAAGTGCTAGGAATTTCAAACTGAGCCCTTTATTATGATCACTGGGGTATATCATTTTTTATTCCTTGTGCGAAGCCTCATAAATGGTTCAGTTCAAAATTCCTAGCACCTGAAAGAGGCCAGAGCATACAACAGCCAAAACATTGTACAAATGGCAACCAAGATGAGGACAACAGTCCAAATAACGTCAGTGATGTAAATACTACCTCATCTCAGAAATGTAGACAAATAGAATGATCTATTATTAAATGTTGTACAAATGGCAACCAAGATGAGGACAATAGTCCAAATAATGTAAATACTGTAAATACTACCTCATTTCAGAAATATAGACAAATAGAATGATTTGTTATTAAACATCATACAAATGGCACCAAAGATGAGGACAATAGTTTGGATAATGTAAATACTACCTCATCTCAGAAATATAGACAAATATAATGGTCTTTTATTAAAAGTTGTACAAATGGCAACAAAGATGAGAACAATAGTCTGAATAATGTAAATACTGTAAATACCACCTCATCTCAGAAATATAGAGAAATACTCAAATATGTCAACAGTATTTTTGTCTTTGTTTATTAGGCTTTGACGAGCTTGCTCTTTGTCTTTCTATGAAATTCTTCTGAAATTCAATCAGGATTTATTTCCATTAGAGGATATCACTTTCTTGTTGAATAAATGCGTCATTTTTGAGCACTCTGTAAAACTTCCTTCGGGTAAAAGACATTAGCACAGCAAAGAGAAAGATACATGACTTCTCTTAGATTTAAAATACTGCTCAGATCTTTGTGATATCTAACGCAGTTTCAGAAGGAATTATGGACATGAAAGAGTTGCTTTATGCAACTAAGTTAAAAGGGTTTGTTTGTTCTTATTAAAAAGGAAAAATAAAATTTGCTCTGTCTATTTGTGTGATCAAATTTATCGGAATATATATTGAGAGAGATAGTTATGAATATTAGCTAGTTGCTAGTTATGGAGTTTGAAGTCATTAGCATGTAATTAGTTGATAAAACTATAAGAAATGATGTGAAATCTAGTCTGATGTGTCCAGGTGTGGATACTCTCCCACTGGGTTACTCAGTTAGCTTGTGTACTAAGTCACTAGCTTTTCTTGTCTTGTGCAGAGTTTCTGTCAAAATATCAAATTGTCAAAGATTTTCCATATCCCTTACACCTCAGCTGTAATCCAGGGTCAAATGTTTACTATTCTTCATCTTTTCATAATCTACACTCTTATTTCATCCACATACATCCCCAAAACAACCTTATTTAGCAGTTTCTTTGCTTGAGTGGCTCCTTGGCTTTGTGTTTGGTAAACAATAGTGTTAAAAAAAAATTTGGTTTTTGTAACTCCAGGTTTTTTTCAAAGCTAAACTTGTCAGTGAAACCTAATCTATGACATTAAAGAAAATACATCAAAGCAGCTGATGGTAATCCCAAAAGATCAATCCTGACTTGCCATCTTTGCTTCAGTCACTTTCTCACCAATGTGTCGTGGCTTCCCTCTGTCTTTTCTATAAATATTTTTGTGACAACTGCTGTGATGCTGGTGCTCTGACCACAGAAATTTAAGTGTGCTACAAGATTAACATCCAAGTTCCACCTTTTTACTGTTGAAATAGTTAAATGTAATTGCCACTTCTCCTCTAACAGCTTCTTTTCTTGCACTTCCCACCTGTGGAATGCCCTTTCATTTACTTGCTTCCCCAATAGCTACAATTAAAAAAAAAATGTAAGTGCATCGTCAATTGCCATCTTTTATCTTCTTGAATTCTGTTCATCTTTTATTTTTTCTTCAATACCCACTGTACCCAGTTTTTTTCTCACTGTAACCCCCCCCCTGTGCACTAGTGGCAGTCCTTCTTTTCTTAGGATTAAATGATTAAAGAAAAAGGAAAAAAAGATTGTTTTGAGAAGTGAAATAAATGCAACAATAAGTATATGAGAATGTGTGTTGTGGTGCAGTGGATATTGGCTTGGAATGAGAAATCGATGAGCCGAGTTCAAATTCTGGTTCCAATCTTTGCATTCACTTACATGCAAATACCCTTTGGAAAGGTATTAATCTGTTTCTTCCCTTCAGTTATGAGTTAAATATCAGGACAGATTGGGTTCTATAGCCTTGGCTGGCAACCTTTGGAAAGGTATTAATCTGTTTCTTCCCTTCAGTTATGAGTTAAATATCAGGACAGATTGGGTTCTATAGCCTTGGCTGGCAACCAGTCTACTGCAGAAAGTAATAGCAACCCACTGTGGGAAAATTTTCTGCCCTGTCAGTCATGTCTCTTTTGAGACATGATCACCCAAGCGTGTATTATGTATGGCACTTAACTGACAAACTGACTGATATGAGGTTCCAGTGGAGCACTTTGAAGTGGACTAAGGTAACAAAACCATAAGTAGGTTGTTAAATGATCCAGTTATAAAATAACTGGATCATTTTTGGAATAAACTTTTAAGGAATTATTTGAATCAATTCTTGTAACAGAATGGTAATATAAGAAGCAAAGGAAACATTTTTCATGTCATATTTTAAAAAATCTAAATCACTTTAATGGTAAGATTTTAAAGAATTATCTTTGAATTCAATATTGTTGGCCTTCCATATTTACAAGATTAAGGTGGGTAGAATCTGTGTAAAACTGGAAAAATGTACAATTATCTCTAGTCTGTCACATCCTTAACTTTTATTCTGTCGACCATAATTTAATGCTTGCATCATTAAAATGAAGATGAACTGGAGAAAAATCTGCTACTATTTTCTTTTCGTTATGTCAAATGAAGTTTATGTGCTTTTGTATTTGGTATTTACATTTAAATTTTTTTTGTTATTATTTTGTCACTTCAAAGATGTCAATGCTTAAATTTTAAATCTTAAAATAAAAACTTTTTATTAATGGCCATTGTAAGAAATAAGAAAGAAAAAAAATCTTTATTTAATCGTTACTGGATTTTAATAAAGCTATTACTTTATTTCCACTTTGGAAACAAAAAATATGTTGACATTGGATAACTGTTTTAATTTTCAAAACTCTCGTAAAGTTCCTTGGACGTAATTCAGGTATTTTAGGCACTTACAAATTGTTAAACTATTTTTTCATCACATTTTCTAATTTATGCATGTCGGCTTTTGGTTTTCCGCAGCAGGAAATAAAATAAAGTCTTCAAAGTTTTTTCTTTCATTATTGAGAGCAAAACTTTGTTGAATGAACAAATTCATGAAAGTTAACCCTACAAATGTTCAGGCTCAGCTGTAAATCAAAAACTACTTTGAAATTAACTGGAAGGAGTTTTTTTGTGGCTAAAATAGCTGATTTGCATTCTTTTTTTTGGTCATTTTTCATTGTAATCTGGTTCTCTTTATTAAAAAATCTTCCAAAAATATAAAATATACTTTTCTGAAATTTTATTTGAGGAATATTAGCTGATTTTAAGTATAATTAATTGGATTTGAAACAAGTATTATTTACTTAAAGTTTAAAGTATCACAGAAACGAATTTTTTAATCTGTCTCATGTTGTTTTATTGAGACTTCATTTGTAAAAATTTAAGAAAATGATGGGAGTGCTTTTTTATATAATTTCTAAGTTCTCATTAATCTTACAAATTTAGGAAAATGTTTTCCATCATCTAATGTTTATTAAATTTTACTATGGTTAATGCTCTTAATTTCTGATAATGTTGTGTATGATTGTCCATACTTATAAAGATTAATATGCTTATGCATATACAAAAACTGAAAATTCTTTCAAAAAATATTGCTGTTTGATGATTTGCATTAAGCTTGTCCACTTATAAATAATAAATACAGTTTTCACTTAATAGAATTAAAAAAAAATTAAAACTTAATAAACTTTTCTAATTAAAAAAAATTAAAATAATTCTTGGTAATATTGTAAAAGTTTTTTTTTTCTGGAGACAATCGTGTTCTTTTAATATATCTTATTTATAAAAGCATTTAAAATCATTTCTAATAATGTCATAATTTTATTGCATTTTTTATTTTATGATTCAGTGCAGATCTTTGGTGAATGTTATTTCTGTTTATGGTTTAAATTCTCCAAGGAATCATGCTTTTATGTAATATAAATCTGAAGAAGTTGGAATTATAATTTTTAGAAATGTCATAAAGTTAAGTAACTGTGAGGAATAGATTTATATATATATATATATATATATATATATATATATATATAGTCATCCACAGACAGATCTGTTTCACTGTATGACAGCTCATCAGTACGATTAGACAGCCGATTACCTTTTACCCAAGATTGAAACCCGACTGAATTGGTGTCAGTCGGTGATTCTACCTGTGAGCTATGGGTATTCGGTAGAAGGAGGCTGACTTTTTAGCATGTATATTATCATTATACATGCCCAATAGCTCAGAGTGTTCGAATTCATTGCTGAATGAACAATGTGTAGATGCCAGAGTAGCTACTGTTTTTCAAAGTCTATGATTCTTCCAGAGTGCTCAATCAGGGTGTGAGAGCATAAATAGTATGTATATATATATATATATATAAGAGTGTAAATAGTGTGTTTTTTAAATAATTAATTTGTAAATAAGCCCTGATAATTTCATTAAAATTCAACAATTATTTGATTTTTGCAAGAATTTTTAAAACAATGTGTTTTTAATGCAAAAAAAAAAAAATGTTAAAAATCCCCACTAGCTTTTTTGATGGTGAGGAGGATAGCATATCTTTCCACAGGATGAAAAACAAGATCTGTCAAAGCTAATATATATATATATATATATATATATATATATATATATCCTGGGTATGGTATATAAACTGCAGCCGGTGGTATGGCTCTAAATTTACTATTTGAAGTCTTGGGGAATGTGGAGTTACTCCTTAAATGTCATAACTCCCAGGTTCACTCTGGCCCAGGGTGATAGTACCTGTTAGGTACTATCAGTGAGTCAAATAGTTTGTGTGTGTGTGGACCTGTGGGATGACTATGTAAATATGTACTGTGGCTGTGGAATATTTGCATCGTGTATATATATATATATATATATATATATATATATATATATATGTAAGTATGTGAATGGGTGTTTGGGCTTTTTGAAGTCTGAGCAAAGTCATCATGGGTGTTCTCAAGCCACCAGCTGCAAATTCTGACATCAAAACTGCTTATGTATATTGTGTGGTCCATCATGCACTACCCAATGTATTTAAGGGGAGGTCAAACTCTGTGATAATATAACATGTGATCATCACAAACACCTAATGCATAGTACACAGGGCACTTGTATAAGCTATATTGTTTTGATGGAGGGTGTGTGCTTTGTGCTGCATGAGTAAATGACTAGTTTAAACAAATCTTAGTACAAGTTGATTGGTAGCTAGATGTCTAAAAGTTCAACACAGGTGCATTCAGGACAGAAATATTGGTGTGTCAATATTGTTCAATCAAAAATGAGAATTATGTAATCATCGAGTTTCAATATTTGGGTTATGAAAGGGGGCAGGGTGGCTTGAATGTAGACATGTCACTTTTTAATTTTGTCTGGATAAGGTGCATCGTGGGACCTTAGACTTTTTTAAATGTGTAGGCAATAATTTTTAACAGGAGGTTGATTTTTTTTTTATTTAATAATAGATTTTTTAAACTACTAACTATGAGTAAAGTGGCTGGAAAGTTTAGGTCAGAATTAGAATTGGATAATTATGGTATATATATTTGTTGTGATAGTTTTTGAGACCAAGGTTGTTACTTTTTCAGTAGTTTTACTGATAAAAGGCACTTTGGCAAGTAGATTATTTATCACAAAGTGCTTGATATTGGGGTGGAGATAGTGTTGATAGTTTTAGGGTAAAGAATTTATCACTTTCACTGAGCACGTTCATGCTGACTTTGAAGTTTAATGAGGGCACTGTTATGTTGTTATCAAGAAAAAAAATTATTCCTGAGGAGTGAAGACATCATAACAAAGTTCTCATGAAACTTTGAAGTTGGCATGAACCTGCTCAGTTAAAATGAGAAATTCTTTGCACTAAAACTATATATATATATATATATATATATATATAGATTTAATCTGGTTCAGATGTTTTCCAGTTGGCTATCTTCCAAAATGTATCTTTTAGTCAAGATTAATTTAATTTCATATTTTTTCTCTTCAATATGTTTATGCCTTTGTTGAATTTCTCTTTGCTTTTGATAAATATGCAGTTTTGCATGTTATCTTTAAAACAGTTAGTCAGTTAAGTGCCATGCGTAATACACGCTTTGGGCAATCATGTCTCTTTTGAGACATGACTGACTGGGCAGAAGATTATCCTGCAGTAGGTTGCCATTGCTTCTGCGATAGACTGATTGTCAGCCAAGGCTATAAAACCCAATCTGTCCTATTATTTAACCCATAACTGGAGGGAAAGGATGGATTAATACCTTTACCAAGGGTATTTGTGCATTAGTGAATGCAAGGAATTCAACTAGAGTTTAAACTCGGTACCCCAATTTCTCATTCCAAGTTGATATCCACTGCACCACAAAATAACAGTCAAACCCAAAATACAATATTGCTGCCATGTCCAGACTGTCGCTACTCAACCTTCCCTTTCCCATCTTGTAGGGGATGACATGTTTCCACCCTACAGATGCTGCATCACAAGCCCACCACTATTTCCATGAAAAATATTCAGTTGTTTTTTATGCTTTAGTTCCATCAGTTTAAACCTTCACAGCTGGAACTCACCATGTTACATACACAGAACTGAATCACCCACATTTCCTAAGTATTCCATTTGTAAGGAATAAGTTCAAGTCTGACCGCTTTTTTCTTGAGAACTGCTACTCTTAGGTCTGTGTATAAAAAAATTCTGAATTTACTTTTTCTTGAGAACTGCTACATTGTGAAACACACTCCTGTGTGGATACTTCCATGACACTGCAGTCTTCTTTTTCTTCTTTTATGTGCCATATCCTTTCAGGATGTAGGTGATCATGGCTTTCTACATCTTCCTATCCCTGATGGTTCTTAGCATGTTTTTTCCTGTTACACCACACAACCCTCGTTCCATCATCCACCTGATCAGGTCCATCAAATATGTTATTCGTTATTTTCACCTGTCTCTTTTCCCCTCTATCTGGCCTGTTAGTATCAGGTTCTCCAAGCTCTCCTTCCTTATTGCATGTCCCAGGAACTTTAGTTGTCTCTTCCTGATGCTCAGAATTAATTTTCTTTTCATTTCCATCCTTTCCAAATCCTCATCATTGCTTACATGCTTGATCTTGATATTCGCATCATTTTTCTGTAGAGCCACATTTCAGTTGCTTCAAGTTTTTTCTTCATCTTTAATGATATTGTCCAACATTCACTGCCATATTGAAGGACTGACATCACATAGCAATTCAGTACTTTCCTCTTTATTTCTAGTGAAATTTTCCTGTTTCTTAATACTTTACTCAACTTCCAGAATGCTTCTTTTGCCATACCAATTTGCTTTCGGATCTCAGTGTTGCAGTCTTAACCTTTTCAAATTAAACCTCAGTCACTATTTATCACTATTATCTTTATTTCCTTCTGCCTCATCTTATATTCATATCACACACCTTATTCAGTTACCACACTACCATGAGTGGCTCTTAGGTATAAAAAGTTTCTGAATTTACCTTTTTAGTTTTTCTTCTCTGGTTATTTGTTTTTTGTTTTTTTTTCATTGCAACAGTCATTGTTGTTGCTGTCTACAGTGATTGTATCTCTGGGTTTTTCACCTAATTTGAATGCTTTGAATTTCAAACTTCCAAGTAATTTTATATTTTATTTTCTTAAATGACTTCTGATTTGCACATGTAATCCAACTCATTATTGTTTATAAACATTTGTAAGTAGAAACATTTTTGGAAGTTGAAAATAGCCAAAAACTGATATTATTTTCCAAATTGGTATCATCTATTGTTTTACCCTGTGTATTGATTATACTAAACTGCTTCCAAATGTTACAAACGGTAAATAACTTGAAAACAAAGAACTTCTTAAATTTGCAGAAATGCAATTTTACTCTTTGTTTATTGTGGAGTCCATTTTGGAAACAACTTTCTTTGTTTTCTTCTTGGAAAAATATTTTCTAGAATTTTAGATTATCATTGAATGCAACAATCTTCACCAGAAAGACTTCAGATAGAAAACTTAGTAATTGTTTTAAACTTCTAAGATGTTTCTGTAAGCAAATATCCTTTTTCTGAATATTGCAGGTTAATGTCTGTGGTCTCAGTGCCAAAGGGGATTAAATATTGAGTAACACTATTACATGTCATACTTCATTGGGTTGCATTAGACGGTATCAATTTAAATAAATCCCTTCTGAAGAACTTATTGTTTACTTTGCATATCTTTCAACTAGAGTGCTTTGATAGAATTGCAAATAGTGTGATGAAAACTGTTTGATCAAATTTTGGCTGGATTTAAAGTTTAGACAAAAAGACAAGAATAGATCGATACAAACAGTAAATGTGTAGAAAACATTTCGATCAAATGTCGGCCGAATTATGTGAAATCTATATGAGATCATTTATTTCTGGTGAAGATTGTGGGTATATGTGTATATAACAATTACGTATAAAATGCTGCCCTTTGTGAAACATATTCTTCAACATGTATGGCTGGCCACTCCTATCCAAGTATGTCTGTCTAATAGGGTGGCTAGCCAATCCCTGTTGCAGATGCCTGCTCAGCCACATTTATGTTTGTTCAACATCCACTGAATTCACTTGTGGTTCATACTGCAACTATGCTGACCGGACCTTAGTTACAGTTTCTGAGAGAGAGAGTATTATCTAACATGAACCACAGTCTGAACAAAGACTGGATGCTCAATCCCTCGGTCACGATGACTTGTGACTTTGTGCTAGCACAACCATTGATGGCTCCCAAAGGTGCCACATACTATGATCACCACCACCAGACTGATAACATCAAGAAATCACCTTTCTAACAAATTGACCATAGTGAGATTTAAACCCAGGCCCCATGGTCAGAAGGTGTACACTCTAACCATTTGGCCATGCACTCATAATTCTTCAATATAAACAGTTCATAACTGTAATGTTGTAACATATCTTTATTGCACTCAATTTCTAAACTTTTTCTGAATATACTCATTAATATGAGTAATATTTCGTATTATCCTGAGATGGTGATGTTTGTTTGTTTCGAGGTTTAACAACCTATCAATCCTTATGCGATCATTTAAGGTCATAACCAATGATTTTGGGTAAGGTTATTTTATTTCACAACATTTTTCTTTTCGAGTATCAAGATTCATTGGAATTTGTTTTTAAGAGCAGGGTCTTCAAGTCCTACCCTTGTTATTTAACCCATAACTGAAGGGAAGGGACGGATTAATACCTTTCCCAAGGGTACCAGTGCTGAAGTGAATATTGGGTATTCAACTGGAATTCGAACTTGGCTCACTGATTTCTCTTTCCGAGCCAATATCCACTGCACCACAACGCACATCCGTCACTATATGCTTACAGCACCTGGTATTCCCATGTGGTCACCGATCTAAGTACTGACCAGGCTCCACATTGCTTAACTTCGGTAATCAAGCGAGAGCCAGTGTATTTAATGTGATAGGCCGTAAGCCCGAGATGGTGATGTAGAGATTTAGTTATGGCTTGACAGTGATGAAAGCAGTTAGGAATAATGGGGATAGATAAGGCTTCAAAAATTATGTAAAGTTATCTAATCAGTGCATGTGTCATGGCAGGTAATGAAAATTACACAGAAAAAAAGAAAGTCTTTTTTAAACTATGGGAATATCTCAATGATTAGTGTTTTTCTCCTACATTATGAAGGGGATGAAAATTACAGAGCTCGTTCAATGTCTAGAATTCTTGTTGATAAAAATTGCAGAAAAAAGATGTTAAAGGGTTTTCTAAGTCACTTCAATATCTATAATCGTAGGTGTTTTTCCCGATGTTGCAAGGATGATGTCAATTACAGATAAAAGAATGGTAAATCTTTTTATTAGTCCAATGTCTATATGCTTAGAGATTTTTTCTTGCATTGAAAATTTGGTAAGAGTATTTATCAAAAATGTGATGTGCGTTGTGGTGTAGGGAATATCAGATCGGAACAAGAAATTGGGGAGCCGAGTTCAAATTCCAGTGAAATTCATTGCATTCACTTATGCGCAAATACCCTTGGGAAAGGTATTAATCTGTCTCTTCCTTCCAGTTATGGGTTAAATAATACGACAGATTGGGTTCTATAGCCTTGGTCGGCAACCAGTCTACCGCAGAAAGCAATGGCAACCTACTGCGGGATAATCTTCTGCCCAGTCAGTCATGTCTCTTTCGAGACATGATCGCCCAAGCGTGTTTCACGTATGGCACTTAACTGACTGATTTATCAAAAGGAAAACTCCAAATTATTTTGACTTAAATCAGACAATGTGTATACCTGTGTTTAAGCCAACTTGACCCTCAAATTATTTTGCATGTTTTAACCCCATCAGAAAAAAATTTACCTGTGTTTTGGTCACCAAAAATGTATGATATTTATCCTCTTCAAAATAATGGCCTGTGCTTAGTGCAGGCCCCTATTTGTTTTTTATAAAACCTGATCATAAAATATTTGCACTTTACTTGAGTGTTATGGTAATTATGTTGGAGAAATTAGGAGCAGAAAATGATAGAAAAAGAAAGAATGCTGTTAAAAATAAGATCAGGAAATGCAACCAGTTCTTATGTCTCAAGAAATAACCAGTGACAGTCTGTTAATCACCATCATCTTAAAAGAACATTTTTAGAATTCAAACCATTTTCTCACTGTAATTACTCATAAAAAAGGAATTTTAACACAAAAATTCAAGAGAGGAGGAAACAATGCCCCCAAAAAAAAAAATCAGAAGAAAAACAGTATAAGGGAAATTAAATCACGAAACTCAACATATTTTATCAGTGAAATAATGGATCATATCTTTTTTTTTTTAATCATATCACTCCGAGCAAGGCGGTAACGCCACTGATGTGCAGGGGGCTACGTAAGAGTGAAAAGATTGGAAAGGAGAAAGCCGGAAACCACATCCTAAACAGGGAACAAGGGATGAACCTCTTCACCTGTTTAATAGATGTGAGTGGAGTGTGAACCGGGTGATAGTTTAGTCTATCTACTCCAATTAAATATCTGTGGTGAACAAAGACGTGTCATCGTCACAGCAGTGAAAAGTGACTGGTGAGCTGTGGTCATTCATTTTCTTGTAATAATAAATAGCATAATGCAATGAGTTCTATATTGACCACCTTTATTATCCCCAGCAGAGCAATTACTTGTTAGTGATGGAGAGGGTGGAGTGAGTGAGTGATGGAGAGGGTGGAGTGAGTGAGTGATGGGGAGGGTGGAGTGAGTGAGTGATGGAGGGGGTGGAGTGAGTGAGTGATGGGGAGGGTGGAGTGAGTGAGTGATGGAGGGGGTGGAGTGAGTGAGTGATGGAGAGGGTGGGAGTGAGTGAGTGATGGAGGGGGTGGAGTGAGTGAGTGATGGAGAGGGTGGAGTGAGTGAGTGATGGAGAGGGTGGAGTGAGTGAGTGATGGGGTGGAGGGTGGAGTGAGTGATGGAGGGGGTGGAGGGGTGGAGTGAGTGATGGTGGAGTGAGTGAGTGATGGAGAGGGTAGAGTGAGTGAGTGATGGGGAGGGTGGAGTGAGTGAGTGATGGAGGGGGTGGAGTGAGTGAGTGATGGGGAGGGTGGAGTGAGTGAGTGATGGGGAGGGTAGAGTGAGTGAGTGAGGGAGAGGGTGGAGTGAGTGAGTGATGGAGGGGGTGGAGTGAGTGAGTGATGGAGAGGGTAGATGAGTGATGGGGAGGGTGGAGTGAGTGAGTGATGGAGAGGGTGGAGTGAGTGAGGGAGAGAAATTCTCTATCTAACCATTTTCTTAAAAACTATTTGCTCATTCTTCTTCTTCTTCTATGTGCCCTGTCCCTTCAGGACGTAGGCGATCATGGATCTCCACGTCTCCCTATCCCTTGTGGCTCTTAGTATGTTTGCTCCTGTTGCTCCTGGCAACTCCCGTTCCGTCATCCACCTGATCAGACCCTGCAAATATGTTATCCGCTGCCTTCCTCTGTCTCTCCTTCCTTCTATCTGTCCAGTCAGTATCAGGTTCTCCAGGCTCTCCCTCCTCATTACCAAGTCAAAAACCTCATCAAAGAATTTTGTTGGGGGTGAATTGTTATTTCTGTTAGGAAATATTACAATATCAGATAAATCTAAATCTAAACTTATTTATAAACGGAACTTTGTCTCTGTGTGTGTGTCTGTGCGTCCATTACCTATAGACTCCAAAACGACTGAACTGATTTTCTTGAAAATTGACACAGTTGTACTATAAGTGTCTGCGAGTGTTCTTAACTAGGTTTTGTGTCGAGGTACCCCCAATAAATATTGATAATTGAAAAAATCAGGTTATAGAAGGAGTGGTCCAATTTTAATAATATTTGATACACTCATAGACAAAGACATAAGAAATGATATTCAGAAGTTTCAAGGTTGCAGTTCTTACAGTAGTGCAGAAAATTGATGATATATATATATAAAAGCTTTCATTACACCAGAGCAATGCTGGGCTATACTGCTAGTATACTAATAGAAATAAATAACCCATAAAAATCCGTAAAATTACTAAAATTTAACCTTTTTTAAGGCTCGAAGAATTTTTGTTAAGGAAGTAATTTTTAAGGAAAATGAAACAAAAAACTATTTATATTTGGAATCAACACAATCAGTTTAAATCTTTTGGATAGATAATGTGGTCAGGAAGGCTTTGAAAACTTTACATTCACATGATCTGCTGAAAGTAAGATAAATACTGGGAAAGATCAGTTACACTACTTAATGAACTGATAAATGGAAAATGGAAAAGGAAATGGAAAAGATGTTAAAAAGACAAACATTGCAAACACTTTTTTGCTACTTGTGGATTTATCAAATCAAATTTCAATAAAACGTTTGTACTGCTTCTGTTATCCTTTAATGAAAGGATCAACTGACCTGATCAAACATCTCATATTTCTGAAAATACAGGGCATTTCCTTCAATTTGTGTACCTGTTTCATGTTTTTAGTTAAGGGATCTGTTTTTTTTTCTTTTTATAATCTGTAATTTATTCATCACTCTATTAAATAGGTTTATTCACCTCCCTATTAAATACAGCGTTTATTCACCTCCCTATTAAATACAGCGTTTATTCACCTCCCTATTAAATACAGCGTTTATTCACCTCCCTATTAAATACAATGTTTATCCACCTCCCTATTAAATACAGCGTTTATTCACCTCCCTATTAAATACAGCGTTTATTCACCTCCCTATTAAATACAGCGTTTATTCACCTCCCTATTAAATACAGCGTTTATTCACCTCCCTATTAAATACAATGTTTATCCACCTCTCTATTAAATACAACGTTTATTCACCTCCCTATTAAATACAGCGTTTATTCACCTCCCTATTAAATACAGCGTTTATTCACCTCCCTATTAAATACAGCGTTTATTCACCTCCCTATTAAATACAATGTTTATCCACCTCTCTATTAAATACAACGTTTATTCACCTCCCTATTAAATACAGCGTTTATTCACCTCCCTATTAAATACAGCGTTTATTCACCACCCTATTAAATACAATGTTTATCCACCTCCCTATTAAATACAGCGTTTATTCACCTCCCTATTAAATACAGCGTTTATTCACCTCCCTATTAAATACAGCGTTTATTCACCTCCCTATTAAATACAGCGTTTATTCACCTCCCTATTAAATACAGCGTTTATTCACCTCCCTATTAAATACAATGTTTATCCACCTCCCTATTAAATACAGCGTTTATTCACCTCCCTATTAAATACAGCGTTTATTCACCTCCCTATTAAATACAGCGTTTATTCACCTCCCTATTAAATACAGCGTTTATTCACCTCCCTATTAAATACAGCGTTTATTCACCTCCCTATTAAATACAGCGTTTATTCACCTCCCTATTAAATACAGCGTTTATTCACCTCCCTATTAAATACAGCGTTTATTCACCTCCCTATTAAATACAGCGTTTATTCACCTCCCTATTAAATACAGCGTTTATTCACCTCCCTATTAAATACAGCGTTTATTCACCTCCCTATTAAATACAGCGTTTATTCACCTCCCTATTAAATACAGCGTTTATTCACCTCCCTATTAAATACAATGTTTATCCACCTCCCTATTAAATACAGCGTTTATTCACCTCCCTATTAAATACAGCGTTTATTCACCTCCCTATTAAATACAATGTTTATCCACCTCTCTATTAAATACAACGTTTATCCACTTCTCTATTAAATACAACGTTTATTCACCTCCCTATTAAATACAACGTTTATTCACCTCCCTATTAAATACAACGTTTATTCACCTCCCTATTAAATACAACGTTTATTCACCTCCCTATTAAATACAACATTTATTCACCTCCCTATTAAATACAATGGGCATTGTGGTGTAATAGATATTGGTCTGAAATGATTAATCAGAGAGTCATGTTTGAATTCCAGTCAAATTTGTTTCATTCACTGACACACAAATACCCTTGGGAAAGATATTAATCCATCTCTTCTCCCTCCAGCTATAGACTGAATAGCAGGACAGTTTGGGTTCTATAGCCTTCGTCGACAACAAGTCTACTGCAGAAAGTAATGGCAACTTACTGCTGGATAATCTTATGCCTAATCAGTCATGTCTTTTACAAGACATGATCACTCAAGTGTGTATCACAGACAACAGTTAACTGACTGATTAAATACAAAATGTTACTATAAAAAATAGAATTGTCTAGCTGAGTTCAAATTCATGTCTTGTGTTCTAAATTTAATTTTGCACTGATTGTGAAAGGCATGAATCCATTTTTCCTCACCCATTTATTTGTAGACAGGACTTTCTAGTGTTTGGAAGCAGAACAACCCTGAAATCAAAATGTGGAAGCTGTAAGAATTAGAAAGATTAAGATGTTTCCGTGCACCCAAATTCTTTAGTGACCAGCCCAGAGATTTGGCTAACCACTTTGTATATGTCTTTTCCATTTCTGTTGTTTTTTCCTACACTTACTGTCCCTTATATAATAAAGTGAGAAAAAAAGAAAATTGTCTTATGTTGATGCAATCTCTAACATGGCATTGGGTTTTGAAGAATTAAAACCAAATACAATTTTTAAAATTTTTTTTCTATTTTTAACATGCAATGTGTGTTAGTACATGCAATACCCTGTTTTCATCTGCCACCGACCAGGGGTGATGTCACAGTTTCGCTGGCTATGACAAGACCACCACCCTTGGCTCTTAATATTTTCCTCTCGATACCTTTCCCAAACCCCACTCTGCCATCCACCTGCTCAAGCCAATCAAGTATGTCTTGCACTGCTTCCCTTGTCTCTCTTTCTTTCTATCCATCCTGTGATTGTCAGGTTCTTCAAGCTGTCCTTCCTTATTTAGTCAGTTAAGTGACATACATGATGATTGTGTGATCATGTCTCAAAAGAAACATGACTGACTGGGCAGAAAATTTTTCTGCAGTTGCCATTACTTTCTATGATAGACTTGTTGCCAACCAAGGTGATAGAACACAATCTGTCCTACTGTTTAACCTATAGCTGGGGGAAGAAGAGATGGATTAATGACTTTCTCAAAAGTATTTGTGTGTAAGTGAATGAAATAAGTTTGACTGAAATTTGAACTTGGCTCTCCGATTTCTCATTCTGAGCTGATATCCACTGCACCACAATGCACATCCTTCCTCATTATATGTCCCAAAAACTTCAGTTTTTTTTTTCCCTTGATGGCATGAATAAATTTGCTTTTCATTTGCATTCTCTCCAAAACCTCATTGTAGCTCACATGTTTGGTCCATGATATCATCAGCCTCATTCTGTAGAACCACATTTCTGTTGCTTTGAGTCTCTCCTTCAGAATTTGCTGTCATATAGGAGGACAGACGGGTTGGATCAGTGAAAAAGGATTAAATCTGACTGCAGAATTCATTTGCAAAAGTTTTAATAATTTCTTATTAAAACCTTAAGCATGAAAAATCTACCATATTTGACAGCATATAAGATGCACAGGTGTTTCAGTCTTCATTCTCAACACTGCTCTGTCCCTCTTTAAACAATTTAGTCCACTTGTAGACATTCTTTTGGCTGAAACATGTGGCACCATACACAGTTGATATTCTCCTATGAATTTCAACTGGTTTGCACCCTTCAGCAACCAAAAACTTGATAACTGACCTCTGTTCAATCCTGGAGCATGCTTCTTGGTCAGCCATCTTTGTTAATCTCCAAAACTCTCAAAATTCTTTTCAATCTGCAAAAAAAAGTTAAATCCATTTGAAAAAGAAGTAAAGGAAAAACTTTAAAAAAAAAGTAAGCTTCTATTTGTATTAGAAGTCCTTATACCGAAAAATTCACCTTATTTATTGAATGACCCTCGTATATGAATGTTGCTCTAATGATATCCTCAGCCTGCTTCTATAGAACCACATTTCTGTTGCTTTGAGTCTCTCCCTCATCTTTGAGGAAATCCTCCAGAATTTGCTGCCATATGGGAGGACAGACGGGTTGGATCAGTGAAAAAGGATTAAATCTGACTGCAGAATTCATTTGCAAAAGTTTTAATAATTTCTTATTAAAACCTTATTAAGCATGAAAAATCTACCATATTTGACAGCATATAAGATGCACAGGTGTTTAAGATACACCCTAATTTCAGCAGGGCAAAGCAAGAAAAAATTAGTAATAAATCATACAGCCTAGGCTATATTTACGAGGCATGATTTTGTTTAAACAAGCCATGATTACAATTAAACAAAAAATAATATAACATGAAGCTTGTATGCAACAGTGTTGCTTAACTTTTTTCTTGCTGTTGTCATATCTGAAGCGGGTGAAATTCAATGAATGATTTTCTTTTATATGATCTGTACAACCTGTCTTGCAAAAATCTTTGTGGAATAATTTGGATATAAAAATTCTGATTGTATTTACACCAATGTAACTGGAAGTTATCACAATAAAAATATTAATGAAGCAAATATATTTTACAAATGTATAACTTGAGTTTATTGATCATAATTTTAGTGAAGCAAAGTACTAATATTAAATGTAATGAAATTAATATGATGCATATTATCAACGATAGCACTTTTAATTTTTTAAATATTGATAGTACGTATATGAATGTTGCTCTAAAGTCTAAGCTAATAGGAGTTGCTAATTTCAGCTGACTCTTGCAAATTTTAAACCTACATGTGGCATAAAAGATATAGGAGAATTTAAAAATATTTTTAGTAAAAAGAAGTGTCTTATATGCCATCAAATCTGGTACTTTTTATTCCTCACACCAAAATAGGGACCTGGGCATGACGATAAACCGCATCTAGCAGCAAGGCCTCTGATTGGGAGGTTGTGAGGAGTGTGGAACCACCTCTTAATTGCTGCTGTTCTCAGGTCCACTCTGACCTGGAGTGGTAGCACCTGTTAGGGCCTCAGCTATGGGCAAATAGTTAACCTCCAAACTGGGGTCAAAACATTATGAAAGTAAAAAAATACACCTTTATAGAAATATATACATAAAAATAAACTTTTATAGAAAAATACACATTTTTGAAGAAAAAATTATTACCATAACACAGTTTTGAAGGAAAAATTCTCAGCAAAACATTTTTGAATACAAAACTACAAGTCATTTTCAGTTTTCTAAAATAAAAAAGAATAAAAAACAAAACATTTTCATTAAAATCTGACTAAATCAACCTTTTCACTATAATTAAACATTGAAAAGAAAATACCTTAAAACCCCACCTTTCTGGCATTAAATAACCTACAGAGATTGATATGCCATTAAACAAAACTCAAACTCCCAAATAGTATTGTGCAAAGACATTGGTGATCCTATTTTGAAATGACACAATATTTATTACTCAGGTTAAGATTACCAAAAATGCTCTGGTTAATCTGATGTATAGATTTGAAACATGTGTTCACTGGTACAAAGCCAAGTATTTATAACGTACATATTTTTGGTACAAATTGTTATGTCTGTACAAAATGTAAAGAGATTTTATGCCAGAAATGAGAAAAAAAGCTAATTTGTGGGGAATTACTGAAGATTCATCTGGCATACCGTGTATATTTTCCAAAAAGAAAATAAATTTAAAAAGTAAAGTGTGTGTAATTTATTAATAATTTGAATCTGTAAATGGTGGCAGTGAACTCCCTCATCTATTAATTGTAAGCGATGACGATGGAATAATTTTAAAACCTGAACATATTGAAAAATAGGGAATGTTATTGATCAGGATGTCAGACATGGTTCTACTTAAAATGATCCTAGTGAGAAAGGTGGTGCTGATAAATATTTAATTAGTAATAATAACGAGCCTTGATATTATAAAGATCATGTTGTTGGGAAGACCATTGATCACAATATAGTATATGTCTCGAGAGAGACATGTATGACTGGGCGGAAGATTATTCTGCTGCAGGTTGCCATTGCTTACTGTGATAGATTGGTTACCAGTCAAGGCCACAGAACCTAATCTGTGTTATTATTTAACCCATAACTTGAGAGAAGAGATGGAATAATACCTTTTCCAAGGGTATTTGCGTGTAAGTGAATGCAAGGAATTCAGCTGAAATTCGAACTTGGCTCCCCGATTTCTTGTTCTGAGCTGATAGCCACTGCACCACAATGCACATTCCTGTTATAGTATACACGGCTTAAAAAAAACTTAAAAATCTCATTTTCCTATTTCAATTTTTCGATCAGTCTTAAATCACGTTGTTAAATATTTGAACATAACTTAAATATTGCAATGACAATCATATATATGAATGTTGGTTTATATTTAAAGAAGTAAGGGGGTACAAAATTTCAGACTGACTTTTTCCATTTCACTGAAACAGATGTTAAATCCAAGTATTATTACCTTTTCTATCCTTACTTTTTTTTCTTGCTTTCATTTTCTCACGGAAAACAAAAAGCCTTTCTGCCATGTCTTTCCCATTTGTTCACATGATCAGAATGAAATAGACTATTATTCATGAGGTATTGGCAGGGCATAGAAACTTTTTTGTTTGAAACTGACAACTTTTCACTGAACCATGTTAAACACATTGTTGGATCTTCTCTCTTCAAATCTTTCTTTTTCTCACTGAAACTGAACAGTATCTCTGATATCTTTTCTCTCTATTCATGTGATCAGAATAGAATAGTCCATTATTTATGAAGTATTGGCAAAGGTCTAACATATAGTATGAAGGATTGAAGAAAGGAAGAACGAGACCTTCCAGAATAAGGTAGACGTTGCTACTCATAAGTGAATGTACACAATATAGCAAAAAAAAACTATTATTTTTGTTGATTCAAGCCATTTGTAACAAGCCATGCAAAATGAAATAAAACCTATAAGAAAAATAATATTCAGAACTTGTCCCTTTATCCAAATGTACAACAGTAGGAATGACTGTTAGATTTTTTAATAGTTATACTAAACAAAAATTGCATGGAACAATATAAGAAAAATTTTGTTGTAAAGGTCAGTCAGTCTGTTAAGTGATACATGCTTTGGCAATCCTGTCTCAAAAGAGACATGACTGACTAGAAGATTATCCCGCAGTAAGTTGCCATTTCTTTCTGTGGTAGACTGGTTGCCAGCCAAGGCTACAGAACCCACTCTGTCCTATTATTTAACCCATAACTTGAGGGAAGAGATGGATTAATACCTTTCCCAAGGGTATTTGTGCGGAAGTGAATGCAAGAAATTCAACTGGAATTTGAACTCGGCTCCCCAATTTGTCATTCCGAGTCGATATCCACTGCACCACAATGCACATCCATAAATGCAAATTCTTCAAATTGTGCTTATTATTATAAAAGGATTTAAATGTTTTGCTTGCATCACAAAAGCATTGAGCATTATTTATTTTACATTGAGCCTGGTCAGTACATAGATGGGTGACCGCTTGGGAATACCAGGTGCTGTAAGCATTCAGTGATGGATGTGCGTCGTGGTGCAGTGGATATCAGCTCGGAAAGAGAAATCGGTGAGCTGAGCTTGAATTCCAGTTGAATACCCTGCATTCACTTAAGCACTGATACCCTTGGGAAAGGTATTAATCCGTCCCTTCCCTCCAGTTAAAGGGTTAAGGAACAAGAGTAGGACTTGCAAACCCTGCCCTTAAAAACAAAATCCCAATGAATCTTGATACTTGAAAAAAAAAAAAAAGTATTACTAGACACAAACACTTCTATAAAAACAACAATAAATTGTTGAAAGAAAAAGGTATTACCAGTAATAAATAAATAAAAATTTAGTTGGCAATAAATGACCCGCTGAGGTTGATTTGCCATAAAAATAAAACAACCAACAAACATTGAAATTAGTGGAAACATTTAAGTATTTTTATCATAAGTTTAAATGAATTTTCTCTCGACATATTTTTTTTTGTTTATTTTCTTACATATACAGTTTCTTATTATCTTATTCTGACTCCTTCCTTCTCTATTGAACAGAAGTAGAGGTTTATTCCTTGTTTCTTGTTTCTTTTAAAGTCTTCTCATTCTCTGTCAACCAGTAATTCCTTGTGTCTTAGTGGCATTATTGCCTTGATTGGTGTGAAATGATTAAAAAATGTGTTTCTCAAAAAATTGATATGTGTTGTTCATTTTTTTCTTTTAAAATTTTATATATATTACTGCATATTCAAATTTAAGTATAAAATGCCACTTTATCGGAAATATGATATATATTTTCTTGCATAAGCAGGATGATATCATATTATTCATTCATATCATTTTCTGTACTGCTTCTGTTGTCAATAATATTGCTGATGATACTTGTAGATGTAAATAATATGTCATATTTTGTATCATTTTACAAAGTCTCACAAAAGAAGGTCAGACAACTGGAATTGGATAATGGATTGATGACAAAGAATATTGAAAGGAAATATATTTGAACAAATTTGTTTGGATTAAATGAAAGTTGGACAGAAATGGATGTCTGATGCATGAACCATTTACACAGCCCAGATAACAAAATGGCAAAAGAGATTAAATATTCAGTATTTCAAACAATATCTAAACTTATTTATAAATGGAACTTTGTCTCTGTGTGTGTGTCCATTACCTAGAGACTCCAAAACAACTTAACGGATTTTCTTTAAAATTTACACAGTTGTACTATATGCATCTGGGAATGTTCTTAGCTAGGTTTTGTGTCGAGGTACCCCCAATAAATATTGAAAATCGATAATCGGAAAAATCAGGTTATAGAAGGAGTGGTCCAGTTTTAATCAAATTTGATACACTCATAGACAAAGACATAAGAAACGATATTCAGAACTTTCAAGATTGCAGTTCTCACAATAGTGCAGAAAATTGATAATATATATATATATATATATATATATATATATAAAAGGCAAGATGTTTGTGTGTGTGTCTGTTTATCTGTTTGTATTTCTGTATTTTTTTCAGACCTTTTATTTTAGTTTTTGCTTTGGGTTTGGCTCTAAGTAGGCATAATTGTAGTTCTTAGTCTCAGCTATGATACCATTTACTCAGAGGACTTATTTAGCCTTCAAAATTCAGTTTATGACGAAAAAATCTTATTTGATATTGGTACCAGGTAATCAAAATTTGACTTACATCCATTCATTTTACTTTCAGTCTACGGTTTTGCTTTAACTGGAAACAACTATTGCTTTTTAGTCTTTCGTGTCAACGTCTAAAGAGTCTGAGCTCCAGGACCATGGATTAGTTTTAAAGGTTTCATTACACCTGAGCAACGCCGGGTTATACTGCTAGTTAAAATATATATTTCACTTTGTCTTGTTTGTGTGTCATCAATTTTTGATTAATAATTTGAAAAGCACTTGTATTTCGAGAGTTTTATAAATGAAAATAAACAAAATAAATATTTCTTTAATGAGAGACTCTTTCAAGCAGACTTTCTGTTATTTATTTTTTTTTTATAAAGGAATAGATTTTTATTTTTTTTTCACAGTTTTTACTTTAGTTGATTTTAGTGGAGCTTTAGTTTGTTGAAAATTTTCAAATTGACTGGAAAGATATCTATATTTCTTTTGATATAGAAACAAAAAGTACCAAACATAGTAAAACGAAATGCTTTGTAACTATTCATGAACAGAACAATTTTCAAGTTGTAGAAACAAATATATAAAAAAAAAAACCTTCTTCAGGGAAGGTTTTTATCTTTTTAAAATGCTTGGTGGATATATTCCTTGTTTATTTCAACGCATTTTAACTTTCAGAATTTAATTTCCGTTTTATAAGTGCATAATTTTTTACGAAGCAACACCTGCTTTATACAAACTTGAAAGGATTTGTTTGATTGGTGTTTTCAAAAGCAGATATGGTTACTTGTATCTTCGAGATTTTATTACCTGTAAAAATGTTACAGTTTTGGTTGGGTGGGGTCGTCATAACTTTCTTATAAATGAAAATAAGTTATATTTTCCTTTTAATAAATAGAATAAATAAATAGGTAGTATTTTCATTTTATTGTTTAATTAAAGAACTCATTTTTATTTAACATATCCTAATAAAAGTTATGTTTAATTTATAGTTATTAAATTTTTTAATTACTTTACTCCAAGGTAATAAAGCCACTAAGACACAAGGGATTACTGAGAGAAAAAGAAAAACATCAAGGACTGAGAATAATTAAAGAAGAAGAATCTATAAATGGTAGATAATGATAAACATTGCATTTCTAAACTTATTTATAAATTGAACTTTGTGTGTGTCTGTTACCTATAGACTCTGAAACGGCTGAACCAATTTTCTTGAAAATCTTGTACTATAAGCATCTGCGAGTGTTCTTAGCTAACTTTTGTGTTGAGGTACCCTCGATAAATATAAAAGATTGATAATTGAAAAAATCGGGTTATAGTTGGAGTGGTCTGATTTTAATCAAATTTGATATACTCATAGACAAAGACATAAGAAACGATATTCAGAAGTTTCAAGGTTGCAGTTCTTACAATAGTGCAGAAAATTGATAATATATATATATATAAGGCAAGATGTTTGAGTGTGTGTCTGTTTATCTGTCTGTATCCCCTTTATATAAATCCACAATTTTTATCCGATTCTCACCAAACTTTACACAAATATTCTTTAGGCTGAGTCTGAGCTCCAGCACCATGGATTAGTTTTAAAGCTTTCATTACACCTGAGCAATGCCAGTCTATACTGCTAGTAAATTTATAAAAATCAGAGTTGGCTGGAAACAAGAAACCAGAAGAGAGTTCCATAAGTGAGAAGTACAAAAAAAGAAATTGTTGGCATCAAACTTATGATTACATCTCGCTATTTCAACCGTAAAATTATGAAACCTTGTTGTCAGTCTAGTACTGCACTTAAATTGATAAAGTCTCGGTACCACAGTAGAAAGTTCATCAGAATAATTACCATGAAAATATGTATAGAAAAAGCACAGAGAAACTAAGTACGGTATTGGGAAACTGACTGAATCTAGGATATCAGGTCAGGATTTAGGTTCTACTTTAGAATTTATCTAGAATCTCTAAATACATCGCAGAAGAAGTTGACCAAATGTGGTAGCAATATTAAAAGCATTAATGAATTGTACAGTTATAAATATGTAAGATGGATCCAGGAGAGAAAAATAACTAATATTTTAATGAACTCATTTATTACTTTAATATAAATTAAGAGATCTTTTATTGTTAAAAATTTCCTTTATTAAAATTTAGAACATGAAGAATTGAAAACATGTAAAAAAATATCTATCAAAAACGAAAAAAGCAGTATAAATCCTCTTAAATGCCCTACTTTTTATCATCTCTAGCTACTGATCAATTTTTTTTTTTGTTTATAATCGTTTCACCTCCAAGTAGAGCAATACTGCCACTGGTGGGCAGGGGGTTACAATGAGAGGAGATGGATGATAGAAAAAAAACAGTATAGGTGATGTAGAAAGGGTAAGAGAGAGAGAGGTGGGAGTCATGGAGATAGAAGATGATGGCAATTGACAATACATTTTAATTTTTAGAGATTATAGCTATTGGGAAAGCAAACATAGGGAAGGGAGTTGTGAGGGTAGGAAGTGCAAAGAAAGAAACTACCAAAGTAAAATTGTTCGTTACGTTTGTTTTTTTTTACAGTAAACGGATAGGACCTAGTTGCTAACCTAGTTGCACAAGTAAATTCATGAGGTCAGGGCACCAATGAGGGAATAAAGCTTGTCAGAGCAGAAGCTGTGGAAATACTTGTAGAAAAGACAGAGGGAAGCCACGTTCTGTCAGTGAGAAAGTGGCTGAAGGCAAGCAGCCAGATTGGGACCAATTATATTGCAGATCCTCTTTTGGATTTTGTTGAGAACCCTGAGATGACCAGTAGGAGCAGATATATTATACAAACTTCTTTTTTTTTTATTGTAATGTTTGTCACATTTATACATTTTCATGCTATACTTAAAGTTTTGTAACACTATAAAGAAAAAAAGGCTATGTCACTTCAGGGTTTACATAGTCATGGCTCTCCCCAGATTCGCTTTCTTTATTATCTGTCAACTACCAAAACGTCTTGGGAATGATAGTAGTTTTCTATTGTTTTTTCCACAGAATTAAATCCATTCCTTCTCTTAAACTAGCTGCTACCCAATGCTAGAGAGTCTCAATTTGCTCGACAATTTAAATAATCTTTTCCTTTTGATAGAACTGAAAACAATTGCATGCAGGTAATAATTGTGTCCATTCTTAATGATACATTCACAGTAGTTCTGAATATATTAGGCTATAATTCTGAGATCATGTATTGTAATTATTTACATTGTTCGAACTGTTGCCTTCATCTTGTTCCCATTCCCTGAGTTATGCCTCTTCTGGATGTCTTAGTTATCTCCCTTTAACTCAACTCTCTAAGTTCTTGTTCACCACTGCTATAGCTAGGTACTGAACTCACAAATCTTTGGGTCAAATACTTTTATCCACTGGGCCATGTGTCTTCAAAGACATCCAGAAGTGTCATGACTCATGGAACAAGAACAATATAACATAGGGATCAAATTGAAGTTTCAGATTTCAATCACCTGAAGAAGGTTGGAGCATATAATGGTTGAAATACTGTGAATATAACAAAAAAGATGAGGACAACAGTCAAAAGATTTAAATTGTTCTGAAGAGTCTTTTAAGATGATTACAAATATTTAGAATTTAAGAAAACAATTGAAATGGTAACAGAATGACTAAAATCACCAAAAATACTGAGAGAAAGTCCGGGAATTATGAAGTGATTTGTAATCATTTGGTTTATAAAACCACATTTTACTTACTGAATATTTAAATTAATAAAAAGTAAAAATACTTTCTTTTCGTCTTATTTGTTCAAATTTCTTAAATGCAGCATTGCCATCATCGACTAGTATTTTTCTGAATCTTATTTTTGTTGGTTTTTAAGAAAAGAACATTGATTTCTTTGTAATGATTAAAATATAATTATAATGTTTGATTAAAAAAATTTACAAAAGAAATAAAGCATTTAAAAATACAAAATAACATGAAATTGTGAAACCTTTTCTTCAAAACTATTACGGCATATAGAAATATTGTGTTCAACTTAATTGACTTTATATGACGCACGATATATGTATGCCATCAATTGTCTGTTTTTCTGGTTAAATGTTATTGTACTTATTGTTTGAGGAAACCCACTCATGACTCTTCTGGGTTACAAATATCCATAAAAATGTCTTTGGTTTACTCAATGACATTACATGTAGCAATTTATGAAAGTTTAATGGAATCCAATGTAAAAAAAAAACTTTTATTAAGAAACAAAGTGGTAGCTTACATGTCAGTTTGAAAATGGAGACTTTGAATGGAAGATGTTATTGGTTTTCAAAAATATTGAGTTTAGTTGAAAGTGATGCAACTTATTCAAATACTTTTTTTGGACAATAAGGATGGATTTAGACCATTAGATCAATGTTTCTCTCTTATTAAATAATAAGGGTAATATTAGCTGTTTTCTTACAGTGAGGCAAGGATGGATTTAGACCATTAGATCAATGTTTTTCTATTATTAAATAATAAGGGTAATATTAGCTGTTTTCTTACAGTGAGGCAAGGATGGATTTAGACCATTAGATCAATGTTTCTCTCTTATTAAATAATAAGGGTAATATTAGCTGTTTTCTTAGAGTGAGGCAAGGATGGATTTAGACCATTAGATCAATGTTTCTCTCTTATTAAATAATAAGGGTAATATTAGCTGTTTTCTTAGAGTGAGGCAAGGATGGATTTAGACCATTAGATCAATGTTTCTCTCTTATTAAATAATAAGGGTAATATTAGCTGTTTTCTTACAGTGAGGCAACCACTGCTACTCTTGGTTGAAATTTATAACAATTTTCACTTGTTTACACTATTTACAGAGTTCAGACTGTTGTTCTCAGCTTTCTTGCCATATTCTCCTTCAGGATCTGTCTATATTTCTGAGATGAGGTATTGCAATGATTTAATTTGTTTGGTCTGTTGTTCACATCTTTGTTGTCATATTCACCTTCAATATCTGTCTATATACCTGAGATGTGGTATTGGAATTATTTACACTAATTAAATTGTTTGGACTGTTGTTCACATCTCAGTTGCCATCTTCACCTTCAATATCTGTCTATATATCTGAGATGCAGTATTGCAATGATTTAGTTTGTTTTTTTTTGGACTGTTGTTCACATTTTTGTTGTCATAGTCACCTTCAAAATCTGTCTATATTTCTGAGATGCAATATTGTAATTATTTACACTAATTAAATTGTTTGGACTGTTATCCTCATCTTTGTTGACACATTCACCTTCAGTATCTGTTTATATTATTGAGATGAGGTTGTGTGATTATTTACACTGTTTAGACTGTTGTCTTCATTGTTGTTTCCATATTCACAATGTTTTGGCCATTGTATGCGCCAACCTTTTTCAGGTGATTAGAATTTCAAACAAAACCCTTTAATTCAATCACTGGGGCAGATTGTTCTTGTTCCATGTGTTATGCCACTTCCATATGTCTCAGTATCAGTTATCTTCCTATGATTTAACTCTCTAGATTTGTTCCTCTGCTGTGGATATGTATAAAATTCACAACTCACTGCATCCAACCAACAGTTTTATCAATGTAAATAGTGTAAATAATTACAATACTTCATCTCAGAAATATAGACAAATATTTTTCACTTTCAATTTTTCAGGAAAATAGGTTTCCAAGTTCAGTAACTGTTATGGTTCTTCCTATAATTGACATGGGTTTCCTTACTCGCCTTTTGTTTGAAGTAGTGTAGAAAATCAACATCTTCATTGTGCCATTATTTTCTTACCAAGTTACATGTGCTATCCAAGTTAATTATTGCTCCTGTTGAAAGTTTTCAAATAATGTAATTTCTGTTTTTTAATTCACTTCTTTGTGATTCTATTGTGCCATTTCCTAAGGCTTGAAGAAGTGTGCTCCTTGCTACAGACTTTATTCAGTCTAAGCTGTTTTTAACCATTGATCTGAGAAAGCAATTGTATGCAGCTGACAGTTTTTTGTATATTTCTGTTCGAGTTTCATGAAACCTTATTCTGATAAAGTTTACAGTATTTACATTATCCAGACTATTGTCCTTATCTTTTTGCTATTTGTATGACGTTTCAGCCATTGTAGGCTCTGGTCTTTTTCAGGTGCCATGAATTTTGAATCGAATTCCTTTCTACAATCACTGGGAACACAATATGGAACCAGTAATATGCAGTGCCAGAAAAAAAATTATTGGTGTCAAAATTGCAATATCATCTGTAGTAAAAAAAAAATACTAGAGAAAACTATTAACATAAAAAAATTGCAGTAGGATCTGTAGTAAAAAATACTAGAGAAAACCATTAATATCAAAAAATTGCAATTACTCTGGTAAAAAAAGTGTTATTGGACATTAGGTTTATAAGTCCCAAAAATTCAGTTGTTCTTGTTCTTCAGGACACATGGCCCAGTGTCCATAGACGTTGGTTAGTTTCAGTGACTTGACTCAAATAGTTCAATACCAGGCTACAGCAGGGGTGAACAAGTAACTTACAGGGTTAGAGGGAGATAATTTGTGACTTCCCAACGAGGCCCTACTATGTCAGGAATGAAGTTGATATAGCCCAGCACATATTCCTGAAGAAAGCCAAAGTGTACAAAGACTGAAACATCATACAAATGGCAACGAAGATGAGGAAAATAATCTGAATAATGTAAATACTACCTCATCTCAGAAATATAGACAAATTCTTATAAAGTTATTTAAAAACCTGACTGGAGTTTTTGGGTTAATGTTTCGGTTTTGTAGTAATTGTGTTACTATGCCTCTACCTCTAATGCAGCCTGTTCTAGATTTAGTTTTTTTATCGCGTATATTACATTGGTTAGAACTGATCTCTATGCAAAGGTGTGTGCCATTTATTCTACCTTTATTCTAATTTCACATCATAAAACTTATCTATACTTATTTATAAATGGAACTTTGTGTGTGTGTGTGTGTGTGTCCATTACTTATAGACTCCAAAACAGCTGAACCGACTTTCTTGAAAATTTACACACGCATACAATAAGTGTCTGCAAGTGTTCTTAACTAGGTTTTGTGTCGAGGTACCCCCGATAAATATCGATAATCAAAAAAATCGGGTTATGGAAGGAGTGGTCCAGTTTTCATCAAATTTGATACACTCATAGACAAAGACATAATAAACAATATTCAGAAGTTTCAAGATTGCAGTTCTTACAATAGTGCAGAAAATAGATAATATATATATATATATATATATATAAAAGGCAAGATGTTTGTGTGTGTGTGTCTGCTTATCTGCCTGTATGTCTGTATTTTTTTTCAGCCCTTTTATTTTAGTTTTTGCTTCTGGTTTGGCTCTAAGTAGGTATAATTGTAGTTCTTAGTCTCAGCCATGATACCATTTACTCAGAGGACTTATTTAGCCTTCAAAATTCAGTTTACAATGAAAAAACTTATTTGATATCGAATACAGGATATCAAAAGTTGACTTACATACATTCGTTTTTCTTTCAGTCTACGGTTTTGCTTTAACTGGAAACAACTATTGCTTTTTAGTCTTTCATGCCAACGTCCAAAGAGTCTGAGCTCCAGAACCATGGATTAATTTTAAAGCTTTCATTACACCCGAGCAATCCAGGCTATACTGCTAGTATGTAATAAAATGACAAGGCATTTTTAAAGAAGAAAATTTTTTTAAATTATTTCTACAAAATATGTAAGTGCCGTTAGGAAGAGAAATTTAATTTTTTATTGCTTGAAATAAACGAAATTTAATTATTTTATTGCTATATGTCAGTAGTTTAAGGGTTAGATGCCCACAATGCGACATTGGTGGGTGGGAGTTACATACATATTTGAGTACATGTACTGAATTGAAATTATATAGTAATGCACAATAGAAAAAATATTCAACACTAGTAAATTTGCTTATGTCATGACTAGCAATAGATATAACAGTTATTTTCTTTCATTTGTTTGGATATATAATTATTAAGATTTGTTTTTGTTTACCATCAAAACATATCAGTGACAAGATTATATTTTATTATAGGATGCAGAATTTGAATGCTTCTTGCTGAGTGCATTTTTGTAATCACGTCTCTTTCTATATGTGTGCATTTTATGATGATGCATGAGAGCAAAATGTGAAATAGCACTTATCAATGCTGATGACAATCTTTTCCACTTGGTTTAATAGTAAGTCTGATTAGTTCTACAAGATTAAATTGGCAGCTGATTTAGAAAAATAACCTATAGAGTGTTGGTCATTTTGTTTGTTGTTTGCTAGAGCAAAGAATGGCTTGCTAATTTTAATGCCTTCATGTCTCTATTAATTATCTAAGAGACCCCTTTCTGCCTTTCATTATCACGGCTGATACTAACCTCCAAGAGGGTAACTTATTGTAGCTTTTTTATCCAACAGTCTGAGTTGATATGAAATTGAAATCTTGAATCTATTGCTAGATCTGCTGCTAAGAAAGTTCGTTCACTGTGTTGTACTAGACAATATTTCTTTCCAGAATCCATCCTACATATCAATCTCCCATTCTTCCATGCTTAGAATATGGCTGCCACATATGGTCTAGTGCTTCTATATATTTAGAGGTTCTTGATACAATCTGAAAAAGAATCAGCAATATTATTGGTCCTGGTCTGGCATCTCAGCTTCAGTCACTTTCCCATACCATAATGTATTTTTCTTGTGCCTTTTCTATAAATACTTTCATGGTTCTTGTTGGCTTGAACTCTTGACTGTGATGTCTAGACTTTATGAATTTAAGTACTGGATTAGCAACAATGATTCACCAATTCACAGTTGAATTGAGTAGATGTAATGATAAGTTCTATGCTAGCAGTTTCTTTTCTTAAACTTCTCGCTTGTGGAACTTTTTTCCAGTTTCATGCCTTCCAGTTGATTTTGATTTTGAAGAATGTGAATGCAATGTCAATTATTATATATTGTCTTTTTGATTACTTCTTTATTATTCTTGATTCTTAATAATGTTTCTTCAAACCAATCATAAATTCATACATTAAAAACAAATGGCAGCTACAATGGAACAAAAAAAAAACAAATTGCAAGAAATCAAACCCATTCTTGGAAAATGGAGCCCCAATTTCAAACTAACTTGAAAAGAAGAGGTGGTCATAACAAGAACAAAGATTGGCCACACAAATATCACCCACTCATTTCTACTGAAGAGAGAAAACCCTCCTGAGTGCATAACATGTCAAAAGGCATACACAGTAAGACATTTTCTGATAGACCACCCTAGTCTTAGCCTCCACCCGATAAAAATACTATAACTCAAAGAATATAAGACAACTTTTCAAAAAAACAAATGAAAAAGTCTTATAGAACTACTTTTAAGAAGTCAATCACTTTTCAAAAATATAAACCCTTTTATTAAATAAAAAAAATAAAAAATGCTACACCCATTTCAAGAAAATCGACACCATATCAATAAATAACCAAGTCTGACATGCTGAAAAATCAAAACAAATTTATTTCTCCATGGCACTTGAAAGAAAAAAGTATTCCCAGCCGCAAACTTATTACCAACAATAAATTTTTGAAGGAAGAAGGTATTACCAGCAATAAATAAAATTTTGTTGGCATTACACTGAGGTTGATATGGCATAAAACAAAACAACCAACAACCAATAATAATGTTTCTCTTTTTTCTTATTCTTTCCAACTTAGAAACACCTTGTGTCTTAGTGGCTTTACTTCCTTGCATGGGTGTAACAATTAAAAGAAAATAACTCAAAGGTTTTGTAGAAGCAAGGAATTTTTTTCCAAAGATATGAATGCTATTATTCAATTATTTGCGTATGGTATTAGGTGTTGTGGTGCAGTGTGCATCAGCCTGGGAGCCGAGTTTGAATTTGAGTTGAATTCCTTGCAATCACTTACATGCAAATACCCTTGGGAAAGGTATTAATCTAAAAAGAGTTATTAAGGTATCTTCCACAAATACTTTCATGGCTCCTGCTCTGATGAACTTGGCTCACTGGTGCCCCCTATATATGAATTTACTCGAGCCACACGATTAGCAACTAGGTCCCACCCTTTCACTGTGAAACCAATAAAATATAAATGCAAATTCTACTCTAGCAGCTTCTTTTCTTTCACTTCCTGCCTGTGGAATTCCCTTTCATTTACTTGCTTCCCTGACAGCTATAATCTCCAAGAATTTAAATGTAAAGTCAATAGTCATCTCTATCTCACTGATCTGCATCCTCTCTCTCATGTTCCTTTCTGTGTCCAGTCCACTCTCATCAATATTCTTATCCTTCTCTTACTCACTTCCTGACACCCCCTATAACCTGTCACTCTTTCTCATAGCTTTCTTTCTATGTAACCCCCTGCAAAACAGTGGCAGTAAAATGCCTTGCTTGGGGTAATATGATTATAAAAAAGAAAAAAAAACCATCACATCCTTCTAGTTATAGGTTAAATCACAGAACAGAGTAGATTCTATAGCCTAGTCTGGCAACCAGTCTACTGCAAAAAGTAATGGCAACCTACTGCGTGATAATCTTCTGCCCAGTCAGTCATGTCTCTTTGGAGACATGATTGCCCAAGTGTCTATCACGTATGGCACTTAACTGACTGACTGATTAGCTTTTCTCTTTCTATGGATTTTTGACAGCATTGAATCAAAAAATAATACTGGAATAAACAAATCTTCAATAAAATAAAAGATGTAGAGCTCTGCTTCTTCGTGACTTCTGCACATGAAACTGCCATCTATCCTAAAGCTATTGTGATTAGTATTGCATTACAAGGAATCAAATTTCTCAGTATAATTTGAATGAAAAGCTTAAAGCTTCTTTAAAAACTTATTTTAAATTATCCGTTATATTTTTTCAAAAAGAATTTCTTCAAAAATTTCTCTTCTGTTGATAACTGAACTTCAACTATTGATAAATTTGTCTCATTTTGTCTTTGTCAATGCACTTTTAAAGATTATTCTTTTGTCAATATAAAACACTTGAAGCACAAAAGAGATAGTTTTGCTTTTTTTAAGTTAAAATATTTACCAGAAGAAAGGAACATAAAACATTTTTCATGCTGGAAAAGCTAGTTACAAAATTCAGTGATTGCCTATGCTCTGAAGTGACGAGGTATTTTTGGTAAATATATCATTGAGCAGTAAAATAACTTTTGGTACAAAATTTTAAAAGTGTAGGTATCTTTCTGAATTTCTATAAAGAGTAATATAATTTGTTTAGACTATAAGCAACGTTTTCTTTTTGTCAGTATGCTAATTCAAACTAAATTTCTATTTCTGAACAAGGATACATAGCGCTGACCATTAAAGAAACATCTTGACATTGTTGTTGTTATCACATTTTGGCCATTATGCCTTCCAAATTTCTGTACAGATCTGTTATCTGGGAATTTTGAATCAAACCCTTTATTTAATCTATAGGGTGTAGATTGTTCTTGTTTCAGTTTATGTGTTTATTGATATCTCATGTTTTTTTAGTATTGCTCAGTTATTACCTGTTTTGACTAAATCGACACTACTCAGCCCAGTGATTGAACTCACACTTACTAGGTTACCAAATCCACAAATCAATATTAAGGCAAATCATGTAAATAAAAAAGCCATCAGAAAATCTTTTGTCTAGTTTTGGATAATTATGGATAATATATTTTTAATAATAAATATTATGGATTATACATTTTTTTATAATAAATATTATGGATAATACATTTTTAATAATGAATATTATGGATATTTTTTAATGATGAATATTATGAATAAATATATTATTAATAATAAATATTATGGATTATACATTTTTAATAATAGATATTATGGATAATACATTATTAATAATAAATATTATGAATAAATACATTATTAATAATAAATATTATGGATTATACATTTTTAATAATGATATCATGGATAATACATTATTAACAATAAATATTATCAATAATACATTCTTAATAAATATTATTGATTATACATTTTTATAATAAATATTATGGATATAACATTATTAATAATGAATATAATGGATAATACATTTTTAATAAATTCGTCATCAGGATTCTGATGAACAAAGCACACAGCAGATTTGGCTCAGAGATAGGACAAAACAGTGTGGCTTTGTTGAAGGTACCAGAATGAAGAATGTGATATTCATGATCAGAATGTTATCCGAAATAGCAATACAAGTGCATAAGAACCTCCATCTGTGCTTTATAGACTATGCAAAGGTGTTTGACAAAGTACGCCACATAGACTTGATAGAGATACTTGACAACCTTGACATTTTCGGAAAAGCTGTTAGGATAATCAAGAATCTATATTGGCAGCAAACCACTTGTGTACGGATCGGAGGTGAATTTAAGAGGTATGCAAAAATAAAAATGGGAATAAGGCAAGGATCTGTTCAACTTATACAGCCAAAAAATTCTGAAAGAAATAAAATCGGTGCTAGGATTCATTGTTGGTGGCTACAATCTCAACAGTGGAAGATATGCAGATGACAGGGTGCTGATAGCAGCCATGGGAAGGAAAATGCAACTCTACGGGTAGCAATGAAAAACGAGAAGAAAGAGCTGAGATTAATTTCAAGAAAGCTGAATGTATGGTCATCCATAAAAAAAAGAGCCCCAAGTGCCAACTACAGGTTGGAAAAACTAAGATAAGACAAATGAAGAAATTTAGATACTTGGGAAGTGTTTTGACTGAGTATGAAAATTACAACATGGAAATTCAGAGATGCATTGGTTTGGACGAGCACGTGCCTTTCAAATGCTAACCAGAGTAAATGACAGACAGGAAAATCTCATTGGAAACAAAGAAAAAAGTGCTGGATTGCTATGTGTTATCTGTCCTTCAGTATGGAAGTGAATGTTGGATGATCTCATCAAGGATGGAGGAGAGGCTTGAAGCAGCAGAAATGGGGTTTTACAGAAGGATGCTGAGGATACCATGGACTGAGCATGTAAACAATGATGAGGTGTTGGAGAGGATGTAAACAAGAAGAAAAATCATACTTAACATCAGTAAGAGACAGATGAGGTTCCTGGGTAACATAAGGAAAGAGGGCCTGGAGAATTTAATACTCACAGGATAGATAGAAGGAAAAGGAGACAGGAGAAAACAGTTGAATTCCCTTCATTTTAACATCTCATGATTTTGCATTACACATGAAGGAATTCTAAAACAGACTAACAAGCAAAAGATTTTTTTAAAAAAGTTCAAAGAAAACGATTGAATTCCCTTCATTTTAACATCTCGTGACTTTGCACTACACATCAAGGAATTTTAAAACTAAAATATTCTGTTAGTCTTTTTAAATGATTTGTGAGCATTTTCATAGTTGCCAACACGGTTTGTTTATAGATATGTAATTTAGAATAAAGCTCATTTCGTCTTTTTGCCTTGATAAAGTCCATCACAGGACGAAATGCGTAGGCGATTTGAATACAGTTTTCCTCTTGTCTGTATTTTATTTAACCATCCTGTCCTTAATCTCAGATCATAACTGAGTATATTTTTACAAAAAAGAATGTGCAAAAGAAAAATTTACAAAAAAAGAGAATTAGTCTATATTTCAGGTATGGAAGGTAACATCTTGAAGATGACTGTTCTTTTAAGAATTGAACATGCTACAATCCCCACCTGTGGATTGAATTAAGGTTTAGTTTTAAATTTCAAGAAGCTTGTCGAGTGTTGCAAGCACCTGATAGAAACCAGTGGGGTAGAGTGGTCCAAACATTGGGATTATAACAATAAGAATTCCTCATCCAAAAAATTCTAACATAAAAGAAAATACATCATTTTTTGAACCAACCATTGAAAATGTCAGATATTATAATATAACTTGAATAAATTGTTAATTTTTAGTATCGTCCCTTCAAAGGTTGGTTAGTTTTGTTTAGCTGCATATCAACTGCTTATCTAATGCTGAAATGTAAATATTTTATACACATTTTTAATTGAGATAATAATTGTTTTAGCAATACTTTACTAATTTACTCATACCTGGAGAAAAAAAAATTCATATCTTAACCAAGTGTATTTGTACATAAGCAAATATAATAAACCCAACTAGAATTGGAACTCGGATCTCTAATTCCAAGACATTATTTATTAGACCACCCACACATCCAATCTTGCTGCACTTGGCATTTCCAAGTGGATACTCATCTAGGTACTGACCAGGCTTGATACTAACTTTGGTGTGGATATTGTGGAGACTGATTTGCATTTATCTGATTTTGAGTTTCAATTTGAATCCTTCTTGAAATTTAAGTTATTAATTTTGTCATCCTGAAATTCTTTAAAACCAGGAAGGATGTGAGAAGAGTAGGAAAATGGAGGCAAAAAAGACTCTTGTGCTTAGAATCATAAAGTAACAGCTAAAATTTCTTTAATAGGTAATATGGAAAGAAAGCTTGGAGAATTTGATATTGACAAGACATACTAATAGCAAGAGAGAAATAACCAGAAACCTACCTTATGAGCTTGTGTAAATGTGTCCAAGCCGCATTCACCCTGGTTGGGGTTGAGCCTGCTTTCTCCCCAATGGAGAAAGTTTCAGTGGAATTTGTTTAAGGGCAGGGTCCCAAGTCCTGCCTTGTTATTTAACCCATAACTGAAGGGAAGGGATGGATTAATACCTTTCCCAAGGGTACCAGTGCGTAAGTGAATGCAGGGTGTTAATCTGGAATTCGAACTCGGCTCACATATTCCTCTTTACGAGCCGATATCCACTGCACCACAATGCACATCCATCAATAAACGCTTACAGCACCTGGTATTCCCAAGCAGTCACCCATCTAAGTACTGACCAGGCTAAATGTTGTTTAACTTCAGTGATCGAGCGAGAACCAGTAAGTAAAATAGATGGCAGAACAAAGACTTTATGAGGGAGTAAGAGGATAAATATTGTTTAGTGTTACAAAAGATTAGAAATTTTGGTAAATTTTATTTAGTCAGTCAGTCAGTCAAGTACCATACGTGATACACGTTTAATTCTATAGTAGACGGAACAATAGAAGCTTAATTTGCTCATGAATTTAGCATGGCCAGTAATAAAAATTCTTAGAAATATGAAATGCATTTATCTTTACAACAATATATTCAGTCAGTCAGTTAAAAGCCATACGTGACACACGCTTAAGCGATCATGTCTCAATAGAGACATGACTGACTGGGTAGAAGATTATCTTGCAGTAAGTTGCCATTACTTTTTGAAGTAGACTGGTTGCCAGCCAAGGCTATAGAATGCAATCTGTCTTATTATTTAACCCATAACTGGAAAAAAGAGATGGATTATTAACAACCAGAAGGGTATTTGAGCATAAGTGAATACAAGAAATTCAACTGGAATTCATACTCGGCTCCCCGATTTCTTGTTCCAGTCCGATATCCACTGCACCACAACACACATCCTAGAATATATATACAATATATTAAAAACCTGAAAAAATATATATTATATAAAAGTGTGCTACTATTTGTGAAAGTGCGGGTGATATAATGGGTAGAGCCTCGCAAAGAGAAAATGGAGAGCCAGGTTCTGATTCTGATTTCGTAGCATTTAGTTATGTGCAAACAAGCAGTATAGCCCGGCGTTGCTCGGGTGTAATGAAAGCTTTAAAACTAATCCATGGTCCTGGAACTCAGACTCAGCCTAAAGAATATTTGAAATAATAAAATCATTGCGACAATTTACCAATCGCAGCTAATATATATATATATATATATATATATATATATATATATACTAGCAGTATAGCCCAGCGTTGCTCGGGTGTAATGAAAGCTTTAAAACTAATCCATGGTCCTGGAGCTCAGACTCAGCCTAAAAAATATTTGTGTGAAGTTTGGTGAAAATCAGATAAAAATTGTGGATTTGTATAAAGGACATACAGACAGATAAACAGACACACACAAACATCTTTCCTTTTATATATTATTGATTTTCTGCACTATTGTAAGGACTGCAATGTTGAAACTTCTGAATATCGTTTCTTATGTCTGTCTATGAGTGTTTCAAATTTGATTAAAATTGGACCACTCCTTCTATTCAACTAAATTCTTATTCAACTAAATACAAACTATTTTGAAGATTCCATTTTCTCAGAATTTTGATGACTTTTCAGTAGATGAGCCGTATGTTTTTTTTTATATAGCATGCCCCTTCAGGATGTAGGTGATCATTTTCCTGTCTCTTGTAGCTCTTAATATATTCAATCTTGTTATTTATCACAAAACCTGCTCTGCTGTCCATTTGCTTATGCTCATCAAGTATGTCACATACTGTTTTTCTTTGTCAATTTTCCCTCTGTTCTCCATGTGAGTATCAGATTCTCCAGGCCCCACTTCTCATTATGTAACCCAGAAACTTCAACTGTCTCTTCCTGATGTTAAGTATATGCTTCTTTTTTGTTTCCATTCTCTCCAAAACCTTGGGGACTTCTGACCATATCACGTTGAATACACCAGTTCTCGCTCAATCACCGAAGTTAAGCAACGTTGAGCCTGCTCAGTACTTAGATGGGTGACTACTTGGGAATACCAGGTGTTGTAAGCATTTAGTGACAGATGTGCGTTGTGGTTTAGTGGATATTGGCTTGGAAAGAGAAATCAGTGAGCCGAGTTCGAATTCCAGTTCAATACCCTGCATTCACTTAAGCACTGGTACCCTTGGGAAAGGTATTAATCCATCCCTTCCCTCCAGTTATGGGTTAAATAACAAGGGTAGGACTTGGGGACCATGCCCTTAAAAACAAATCCCAATGAATCTTGATACTTGAAAAGAAAAAAGTATTACTAGACACAAACAAAAACAACAATAAATTGTTGAAAGAAAAAGGTATTACCAGCAATAAATAAATAAAAATTTAGTTGGCAATAAATGACATGCCAAGGTTGATATGCCATAAAACTAAACAACCAACCAACACCTTGTTGTTTGTCACATGTTCGATCCATAGTATTCTCAGCAGTTTTATATAGAATCACATTTCTGTTGCTTTGTGTCTCTTCTTCCTCTTTAATGAGATTGTCTGGCATTCACTGCTATAAAGGAGGTTAGATATAATGTAACGGTTCAGTACTCCTTTTCATTTTTTTTTCTTTTTTTCAACTAAATTTTTCTGTTTCTTAATACTCTGCTTAGCTTTTAGAATATGTCTTTGGCCAGAATTCTGTACCTGCTTGATTTTTGTGTTCCCAACCTGTAATTGATATTTTCACCTTCTTTTATTACCGATAACCATGCGTTCGGTTTTTTTGTAGTTTATTTTTGTCCTTTCCTCTTGTTTTCATCTGCTACATTCTATAGGAGTTCTTGTGGTTTCCTTTCCATGCTTGCTATCATCTGTGTATCTTATATTGTCAAGATTGTGGCCATTAGCGATGATTCCTGGCAGGACTTTTTGTTCTCTCAGAATTGCCTCGCTGTATAGATTGAATAAATCTGGTGAGAAAATACACCCCTTTCTGTTTTTGTATATTTGCTGAAATCGTTTAATGTATGAATTGTTTTATGTACGTCTCTATATATTCTGTTAAAATTAAAATAATAATTGATCCTTGATAATGATGAAAAGTATAGCCAAAAGTGCTTGAATAAATAAAATGTTCAGATAATTTTTATATAATTTATGTACTTAACACATGAAAAATTATTTAAAAAATTAACCATAGCACCTTGTCTGTTATTTTTAACGAAACTTTCATAACAGAAGGATTGTTGCCTAATACACTGTATATATATATTTGTATGTATAATCATATAATTAAATTTGGTTTTTAATTAAAATTACATTGCGACATGGAAATTTCTGTTTTGAGGTTTCTTGTTATCAGATAATGTTAGATCATGAAAATGATTTTCGCAACGATGATCTAACATTGCCTGATGATACTGTAGAAATCTGAAAACATAGAAAGTTTCGTGTCGCAATGTAATTTTGATAAAAATACAAATTTAATTTATGGTTTTATTGTGCTCTACAATATTTTTTGTATTGAGCACTTTTATAAAAAAAAGTGAATGCCAGAGAACTTGGAATTGTAAAACTGTTGGTTCTCTTCACCTGGATATTTATATATATATATATATATATATTTAATAATAACACTAGCCACATGTATTTAACACCTGTCTACTGGGGTGGCTTGCTAATACCCATTGCAGATACTTGCTCAATCGCACTTATATTTGTTTAACACCCACAGAGCCCACCTGTGGTTTATAGTGCAACTATGATGAGTGGACCTTAGTTACAGTTTCTGGGAGAGAGTGTGTTATTTAGTATGATCAACAGTCTGAACAGTGCCAGGATGCTCAAACTTTTGGTCATGATGACTTCTGACTTCATGCTAGCACAACCATTGACAGTACCTCAAAAGGAGTCATCTATCGGACTTTGCTCACAAAGTTTGGGTAAACCTGTGGTATGGTTTTCAGGCACTTTCCAAAAATGATGCATGCTGGGATTGCTTTCTCAAGATTGATAATATCAAGAAGTCACCTTCTTGATAAATCAGCAATGGTGAGATTTGAACCCAGACTTCATGGTCAGAAGCCAAGCCAAACATTCTAATCACTCAGTCATGTATTCATATATATATATATATATATATATATATATATATATATATATTAAAAATTTCAGAAATATATGCTGTAGTAATTGTGTATTTATTTTCATTCCAACTTTGAAGCAATGTGCTTAAAAATGCTTTTATAAGTTCGGTTTGTGAATAGTGCAAGAAAGAAGACAATTTTTATCAATCTCCCAGAATTCATGAAAAGAAGAAGTAAAGATGATTCAGGCCATAATTACGAGCAAATTGAACAAAATGTCAGTGAAATGCATTCAGAGAATTCAGACAGGTAGTCATTTTGGAGTTTTTAATGTAACTTGTAGTGAAATTGCTTTAAAAAAAAAGATGTCACTTTTGAGAAGAGATGAAGAATATTCAATAATCTTAAATATAATTTTTTCACAAGGTGTATAATTATGCCGAAATATCTTTTTTTTTTCCTTTTCATATATGGTAATAACTGGAACATTCATAAGTTGAACAATTTCTTATTTTAACTAAGTGAAAGTGACACATTTTCCTTCCAAGAACTTCAAGCATATACTAAGATAGATAGATGGAATTAAAAGAGTTTTTGACTGACGTAGAAGAAATATAAAAGAATATCTTCTGTTTCTCTTGTCAGGTATGTAATCACTTTTGATTGTTGTAGAGATCAATATTATTTCCCATCACAGATCAATAATTGATTAACACTTTTCCAGACTGAATTTTTAAATTTTACTAGCTTTAAATTAACTTCAATTTCAGTTTACTTTGTGAGCTTACTACCTCAGTTAGTTTTCTGACATCAAATACATGGTAATTGTAGCTGTTTCCTTATAAGGAACCAATTCACATTCTTTGACTAAGCACACAGTGATATTTGAGCTTTCTTTAATCTTTGGCCATCAGGCTTGGAGCTAAGTATCAGATTGGCGCAAAAGTTTTTGCCGATTTAAAATTTCATCTTGCAAATGAGAAACTGTGTTTTTGAAATTTTTTATTTATAATAATAACAAACTTTGCTCTCTATAATTTGATTCCATCTGTCAATGAGCTTATAAATGCCTCGCTTGTAAAATTCTTTAGGTTTTGATGTGAAATATGAATTTAACTCATGTTCAATCTCCTCTCATTATGTTAACCTATGGCCATCTAAAAGGTTTTGTAATCATCACAATAAGTGATAATTTAAGGGAGCTAGGTCAGGAGAATATGTGGAATGGGGCAAGATTTCCCAAAGAAATTCTCCGAGGAGATCTTTGGTTGGTAGTGCTGTGTGAGGACAAGCATTATCATGATGGAAGATGACTTTTCTGTTGACTAAAGAAGTTCATTTTTGGGTCAGAGCAGTTTTCAAATGATGAAGTTGATCACAATAGAGACTAGCCATAATGAGTTGACCATTGTCTAAAATTTCATAATGGATGGTGCCTTCAATACCCTACCATATGCTCAACATGATATTTTTGGGATGGAGTCTTGCTCTCAGTTGCTGAACTGGTCTTTCTCCTTGATTTATCCATGATTGCCGATGTTTAATGTTCAACAAGCCTACCCAAAAATGTTGTCTGAAGGTGTCATGAAACTCATAGACAAGAGCATGCTTAATGTGTTCTTTGTCTACGGCTATATCCTGTTGAATACACCGGTTCTCATTTGACCACCGAAGTTAAGCAACATCGAGCATGGTCAGTACTTAAATGGGTGACCATTTGGGAATACCAGGTGCTGTAAACGTAAGGACCAAGAATGGTCCACTGGTCCTCCAGGTTTGGGGGTTGGGTGCAGGGTTAACAACTTTATTCCATAAAAAACAGTTTGTTACAGAAACAGCAAAAAAAAGTTGCTGCCCTATGCACCATTGGGTGTGATGGATAAATGATGATGACCCAAAAATGGTGTCTGAAGGTGTCGTGAAACTCATAGACAAGAGCATGCTTAATGTGTTCTTTAGATGGAAAGAACATGAGTGAGAATATTGCAGAAAAATATGAATGATGCTTTAATAATCTGAAAGAAAAAGTAATAAATTAATCATGGTGATATGTTTAAGTAACAACAATATGCATAAAATAAATTGCAGTGATTTAAAATGCCCCTTTTACAAACTGGTAAAAACATTTGCACTGACCTTATATAATATGTTTTTTTTTAAAGATAATATTAGCTGTTCTCTTACATGTAAATATTCAGTACCAGCAGTATAGCCCGGCATTGCTCTGGTGTAATTAAAGCTTTAAAACTAATCCATGGTCCTGGAGCTCAGACTCTTTGGACGTTGGCACGAAAGACTAAAAAGCAATAGTTGTTTCCAATTAAAGCAAGACCATAGACTGAAAAAAAAATGAATGGATGTAAGTCAAATTTTGAAGTTTGATGAGAATCGAATAAAAATTGTGGATTTGTACAAAGAACATACAGGCAGATAAACAGACACACATGCAAACAACTTGCCTTTTATATATATATATATATATATAATCGATTTTGTGCACTATTGTAAGAACTGCAACCTTGAAACTTCTGAATATTGTTTCTTTTGTCTTTGTCTATGAGTGTATAAAATTTGATTAAAATCAAACCACTCCTATAACCAAATTTTTCCGATTATCAATTCTCAGTATTTATCGGGGGTACCTTGACACAAAACCTAGCTAAGAACACTCGCAGACGCTTATAGTACAACTGTGTAAATTTTCAAGAAAATCAGTTCAGCCATTTCGGAGCTTATAGGTAATGGGCGCACATGCACACAAAGTTCCATTTATAAAATAAGTTTAGATTTAGATTTAAATACATTGATCAAACAGCTGTTTCTGCTTTCAGTTGCAATGTATCAAATCTTCCTATTCAAACAATTTTCAAGAATATTGGTTTCTCAAGATCACTAACTGCTATTGCTGTTTACAGTATTGACAGAAAAGACAAATACTTTTGTAGTAATTGTTCTGATGAATTTTTCTTTATGGTACCTAGACTTTATAAATTTAAGTGCAGTACTAGATTGTCAACAAGGTCTCATCAGTTTACAGTTGAAATAGCAGGATGTAACTAGAAACTAAAATTTCTTCTCTCGCTTTTTTCTCTTGTGGAACTCCCTTCTATCTTATGTACAAATTTCCTTGGAAAAAGTATGAATCCATCTCTTCTCCCTCCAGCTATGGATTAAATAGCAAAACAGATTGGGTTCTATAGTCTTAGTTGGTCACCAGTCTACCAAAGAAAGTAATGGCAACCTATTGCGGGAAAATCTTCTGCCTAGTCAGTCATGTCTCTTCCAAGACATTACCACCTACGTGTGTTTCACATTTGGCACATGATTGACGTATGTTATGCTTTGTTTGTTTTTTTTTCTGCTCCCCTTGCTTTACTGATCTACTGGATAAGCACCTTGGATTGAGTAATTGGAGAGCCGAGTTCATTTATTTCATTTTATTCACTCATGTGCTAATACCCTTGGGAAAGGTATGAATCCATCTCTTATCTGTTCAGCTATGGAAAAATTGCAAAACAGACTGGGTTCTATAGCCTTGGTTGGCAACCAGTCTACAACAGTAAGAATTGGAAACCAACTTATGGCTGGAAAGAAGGGCCAGCAATACTTGTCTGTATCAGTCATCAAAAGCGGTCTCACAGCATCAAAATCTGAGTACACTAATGTTTGACTGTATTTTGTGGAATGTCATTGTTGCCGGATTTCCGAGCAGCCATCAGTTGGTCAAAGAATGATGATGACTGATCCATATTCATTGTATTTTTTTTCAATTTGTATTTAAATTCATATTGTAATTTTATCAATTAGTACTGATTAGTAATGATAGGATTTGAAACCTTTGTTCATAATAGACACTTTTACATATTTTCCGGATGAGGATTTATAAACCACAGATTGCATAAATTGGTCAGACTCTAAGAAAGTTTGCCACTTGATGAGAATGTGATCAGATGATAATAAGATCAAAGATGAAGACAATAATTCTCATGTTAATAATTTAAATAATGATAACTCTGCATCCCAGATATTCAGACAGAAGGGGATCAGGTAATAATAACAACAAAGATGAGGATAATAGTCTAAATATTAATAATTTAGATCATAACTTCTCATCCCAGAAATTTAAACAGAAATGCATAGTCGCTGTCCCATAAGTATTATGCTTATTTGTAAGGATTATGTATATAGGTCACTGAAGGTATTTGAGAAGTGGGGGGAAACTGTTTTTTTCCTCAGTCTTTTGTTTTGAGCTGTTTTCATTATTATTCTGTTTCTTTTATTTCTCTGTTTTCAGTTTTAATTAAGTTTATTTTAGTGCATTTAATTAATTTCTTTTTTTAAATGTATTATTTTGTTTTAATGTTTGCTATATATATATATATATATAAAAAATCAAGTTTATTAGGTTTAGGTTATTGGTTATTACATGTTGAATTGTTTGAGTTGTGATAGGACTTTAGGTAGCACGATATTGTTGGCATTTTTATATGAATTAATTCCATTATCTATATATTAGCTAGCAGTATAGCCCAACGTTTGCTTGGGTGTAATGACAGCTTTAAAACTAATTTATGGTCCTGGAGCTCAGACTCTTTGGATGTTGACACGAAAGACTAAAAAGCAATAGTTGTTTCCAGTTAAAGCGAAATCGTAGATTGAAAGAAAAACGAATGTATGTAAGTTAACTTTTGATGTCCTGTATTCGATATCAAATAAGTTTTTTTCAGTGTAAACTGAATTTTGAAGGCTAAATAAGTCCTCTGAGTAAATGGTATCATGGCTTAGACTAAGAAGTCCAATTATGCCTTCTTAGAGCCAAACCCAAAGCAAAAACTAAAATAAAAGGGTTGAAAAAATACAGACATACAGGCAGATAAACAGACACACACACAAACATGTTGCTTTTTATATATATATATATATATATATATATATATATATATATATATATATTATAGATTTTCTGCACTGTTGTAAGAACTGCAACCTTGAAACTTCTGAATATCGTTTCTTACGTCTTTGTCTATGAGTGTATAAAATTTGATTAAATTCGGACCACTCTTTCTATAACCCAATTTTTTTGATTATTGATTTTCGATATTTATCAGGGGTACCTCAACACAAAACCTTGCTAAGAACACTCGCAGACTCTTTATAGTACAACTGTGTAAATTTTCAAGAAAATCGGTTCAGCCATTCCAGAGTCTATAGGTAACGGACGCACACAGACACACAGACAAAGTTCCATTTATAAATAAGTTTAGATAGCATAGTATCTATATGTGTCACAGTTTTGCCAAGAAGTATAACTAATAATAATAAGAAGTATAACTAATGCAATTATTTTTTTTTACTTACCTCACTTCAAATAAAATAAGTAAGTAATGTTATGTAATGTAAATAATATTGTTTAGTTTATACTAATATGGTGGATGGTTATTATTATTATTATGATTCGAAGTAGAAGAAAAAGGAGAAGGTGAAAAAGTTGCTAACAAGAGAAGAGGAGGATGAAGAAGATGATGACAAGAAGGAAAAGGAGAAAAAGGAGGTGAAGGAAAAATGAAGAAAAAGAACAAGAAAAAGGTGAAGTAGACGATGGAGAAGGAGGAGAAGAAGATGAATGCACTTCATCATATAAAAATATCTCAGCTAAAAAATTTGATGCAATTGTAAAATATCGGGATCTGGAAGTAGAATTTGCATGAATATCACATTTAAACACAATCACTATTCAAATAATAATAATAATAAAAATAATAAAAATGGTGAAAAAAATTATTGCTACACATTCACATCTAAATATACATATATTTTTTAATTGTATCACCTTGTGCAAGGCGGTAACGCCACTTATGTGCAGGGGGCTACATTAGAGTAAAAAGATTAAATAGAAGGAGAGTGAAGAGAAAGGTGAGCCAGTTAGAAAGAAGCAAAAGAAGGATGGGAATACAGGTGTGATGACAGTTGCAAAGGTGGAGTGAAAGGAAAGGATATATGGGGTGGTGTAGAAAGAACTAGAGTCAAGCAGTTAAGAGATGGGTATTGGCATTGCATTTAAATTCCTGGAGGTTGTAGCCGTCAGGAATGCAAGAATATGATTGCGAGTTCCACAGGCGGGAAGTGTGAGGAAAGAAGCTGCAGGAGTAGAATTGTCGTCTGCATTTGGTTGATCTAACTGTGAATGGGTGGGACCCAGTTGCAACTCTGGTTGCATGAGTAAACACCTGTTGTAGGGACACCAGTGACTTAAGTTCATTGGAGCAGAAGCCATGAAAGTATAGAACAGACAGAAGGAAGCCACACCCCATCGATGGGGAAGTGGCTGGAGTCGAACTGCCAAGTTGGTACCTATCGCATTACTGATTCTCCTTTGGAACCTGTCAAGAACACTGAGATAAACAGCAGGGGCACCTGACCATATATGACAGCAGTACTCTATGTACAGATGAATGGTTGATTTTTATATTTATATATATATATATATATATATATATGCAGGATGGATTCAAGCGGAAAAAACATCCTGGCCCGACATACTGACCCAACCTTCCTAGCAGTGGATTTATCTATTGACTTAATGTAATGGTTCTACTTGAGATCAGAAGAGAGGGTCATTCCGAGGAGGCGCAGTGTATTGCTCTCAGGGAGACTTGCTTGGTCCATGCTTATGGGAGTCAGGAGAGGTTGCCTGTGATGATTGACAGACAGCAGCTTGGTCTTTTTTATTTGAAATCATGAAATTAATATTCCATTAATTTTTTCACGGGTTCAGCTAGTTAGGTATTATTTTGTATTTCCTTTTTATCACTCTTAATATCAAAACCTGGCCAATACATTATTTAACTTTTGTCATGATGCCTAACATTATTATTTGAAGTATTTGATTTGTTATATATTTTTGACTATTTATTCATCTTTGTAAGATTATATTATTTCTTTTTCTAACAAAAAGAATTTCTGAGATGAAGAATTTTTAATGTTCCTTCTATTTTTGGCTTTTTTATTTATCTCTGTTTTTCTTAACATAGAATTTTAGCGGAAATACCATTCATTTTTTTCCAAGTATGTCTTGCTTGGGATTTCCTTAGAATTCACTTTGTCTTGTCTCCTTTCGAGGAAGAGTTGTTTTTCAGGAAGAGATTAAGATAAATAAGAAAAAAAAGCAGTCTACTGAGCAAGTTTCAAACTGTGAATCTTCGCTTTCATCTTTGCTGGCTAAATAAAACAAGATTAAAGAAAAATGATCTTCCAATATGAAAAAATGTAAATATTTCACATGAGAAATTTAGACAATACAAGAAAGGTTGAAGCAACAAAGATAAAAAAAAAAGTCTGAAAAATATATGAAATTCTCTATTTGATGGCATATATTTGACTCCATTTTTCTCCAAGAAATGGTTCAGAAATATCTTCCAGTTTCTATATGATTCATTAACATTTACTCAGATATTAGTGACAACTATTAAATGTGCTAAGCTTCAGTCTATAATACTGTGATTGTTTACTGGGCAAATTTTGTAAATGGATGGCAAACCAGAGACAAAGAGGGATTATAAAGATATGAACAATTAGGCGGAATGTTTTGAAGGACCAGGATCACCCATTTGAAGAACCAGGATCACCAATTTGAAGGACCAGGATCACCCATTTGAAGGACCAGGATCACCCATTTGAAGGACCAGGATCACCCATTTCCTAAGGGAACTTGGAGCATGAAAGGAGTTATCTTTTATACATTCAGTATTTTGAAAGACAAACAGATCTGGTCCTGGGTATAACCTTAAACTGCATCCAGCAGCAAGGCCTCTGATTGGGAGGTTGTGAGGAGCATGGAACCACCTCTTTATTGCTGTTGTTCAGGTTCACCCTGACCCAGAGTGCTAGCATCTGTTAGGGTCCCGGCTATGGGTAAATAGTTAACCCCCAAACTGGGGTCAAAATGCTATGAAAGTATTTACCAACAAAACTTTTTTGAAGGAAAAATATTAACAACAAAACCTTTTTTGAATGGAAAATGTTACCAACAAAACCTTTTTTGAATGGGAAATGTTACCAACAAAACCTTTTTTGAATGGGAAATGTTACCAACAAAACCTTTTTTGAATGGAAAATGTTACCAACAAAACCTTTTTTGAATGGAAAATGTTACCAACAAAACCTTTTTTGAATGGAAAATGTTACCAACAAAACCTTTTTTGAATGGAAAATGTTACTAACAAAACCTTGTATTACCAACAAAATTTTTTTTTTAATGAAAAATATTACCAACAAAATTTTTTTTTTAATGAAAAATATTACCAACAAATTTTTTTTTTTAATGAAAAATATTACCAACAAATTTTTTTTTTAATGAAAAATATTACCAACAAATTTTTTTTTTAATGAAAAATATTACCAACAAAATTTTTTTTTTAATGAAAAATATTACCAACAAAATTTTTTTTTTAATGAAAAATATTACCAACAAAATTTTTTTTTTAATGAAAAATATTACCAACAAAATTTTTTTAATGAAAAATATTACCAACAAAACCTTTTTTGAATGGAAAATGTTACCAACAAAACTTTTTTTGAATAAAATATGTTACCAACAAAACCTTTCTGAATAGAATGTTACCAACAAAACCTTTTTGAATAGAATGTTACCAACAAAACCTTTTGTGAATGAAAAATCTTACCAACAAAACCTTTTTTGAATGAAAAATGTTACCAACAAAACTTTTTTTGAATGAAAAATGTTACCAACAAAACTTTTTTTGAATGAAAAATGTTACCAACAAAACTTTTTTTGAATGAAAAATGTTACCAACAAAACCTTTTTTGAATGAAAAATGTTATCAACAAAATTTTATTTGAATGAAAAATGTTACTCTCAATACCTTTTTTGAATGAAAAATGTTACCAACAAAACCTTTTTTGAATGAAAAATAACTGTGATTTAAAATAAAAATATGCTTCCAGCCTTAAATGGCCTTTCAAACAATTCCCGCACCCCAAAAATATAAACAAACAAACACAATAAAACAAATCAAAATGATTTTCAGCATTAAATGACCTAATGAAGGCTGATATGCTGGTTAAATGAACCAGCCAACCAACCAACCAACCAACAAACAGATCTCGATATGTAAAATCACAACTTTATTCACCTGAAGAGAGTCAACTTTGGACTTGAAACACATGTAGCACCACAAATACTGTTATAGACACATAATATATCATACAAAAAGCAAGTAATAACCACAACAATAAGTCTACACTTTAAACTAAACTTTCACGGCTTCTTGCACTTTTTTCTTACATATACACATACTAAAGGTAGTTTTATATTGCTAGCATATACTCTGAAAGTAGTTTTATATGAAATTTAATAAATTTTGCATAAATGCAGATAATGACATGAGCCATGTAATGCTCACATGGATGTTTAAGTAGTAAACTTAAGATTTCATGTATAAATAATATTTGTTCCTTGCTTGTGAGATTAGTTTTCTAATGAGAATTTTATGTGATAGTGGGTATCCACCCCATTTTGTGAATTCAGTGATTTGTCAAAAGGTCGCTGACTTCAGAAAGATCAAGCCAGTAGTCTTTGTTAAATGTCTGGTGTATTTAAGACTTCCATGGATTGGAGAGAAGGTTGAAAACCTTCTTCTTCTTCTATGTACCCTCTCCTCTCAGAACATAAGTGATCATGGCTTTCCACATCCCCCTATCTCTGGTGGCTCTTAGCACCCTTTCTCCTGTCACACCAGGTAACCCTCGTTCCATCATCCACCTGATTAGGTCCTTGAAATATGTTATCCTCTGCTTTCCTCTGTCTCTTTTTTCCTCTATCTGGCCTGTTAGTATCAGGTTCTCCAAGCCCTCTTTCCTCATTGCATGTACCAGGAACTTCACTTGTCTCTTCCTAATGCTCAGTATTAATTTTCTTTTCATTTTCATCATTTCCAAAACCTCATCATTGCTCACATGTTCAATCCATGATATTCGCAGCATCCTTCTGTAGAACCACATTTCAGTTGCTTCAAGTTTTTTTTTCATCTTTGATGATATTGTCCAGCATTCACTGCCGTATTGAAGAACTGACATCACATAGCAATCCAGTACTCTCCTGTTTGTTTCTAGCAAAATTGTCCTGTTTCTTAATACTTTATTCAACTTCTGGAATGCTTCCTTTGTCATACCAATTCGCCTTCTCTGTGTCACACTTTTTGGTGAAAATCTAACTAGGCAAATTTTTTTCTGATGGGCTGAAGTGTCATTTTTCTATCGAGTATTGAGTTTGGTACTAGATCTGTCCTAGCTTCAAGTCGTAAAGACGTTCTTCCCACTAATCAAATAAATTCTGTAATTTATAAATATGATTGTGGTTGCAGTGTTAGTTATATAAGGAAAACCACCCAGTGACTTCATACTACAAACAAACAGTATGTTCTACTGAAAATCAAGAACCATACCTGGCAAGAAAATGAACTTGTTCATAGCATGTATTGTTCCTCAAATTGTGAACATCTTATAAAAAAATAGAAAAGGTGCCATGGCGTTTAATGTCGATTGGTTTACTGTATCGGTTAATTCACATTTACTTTTCCATTTGAAAGTGCTGGAGTCTATTTGCATCAGATCTTTTATCCCTGTTGAAAATTTGATTTCCAGTTCCTTCTAAAATCTTCTTTAAGTCTATACTTCTAAAATCTCTACTTGAACACTGACATTTTGTTTATGATTTATTGTTTCCTTAGTAGGAGTAGATAGAACCTATCTACTATCACCCGGTTCACACTTTTCCTCAATCTTTTGAACAGGATTAAAGATTTATTCTGTTTAGAATTGGGTTTCCAGTTTCTTCTGAAGTCTTTTTCATTCTTTTCCACTCCCAGTAGCCCCTTGCATCTTAGCAGCTTTATCATTTTGCTAGGGGTGAATTGATAACAAAAAACAAGAAAAAACACCACACCTGTTCCAAACACTGACCTATAAAGTATAAATTTGTTCAAATTTTTGGTCATACATTTTTGGCCCACATTTTCAGATATTTTTCCTTAAAAGCACAAGATGATCTTTAAAAATTGGTGTTTCTGAGAAAAATTCAAATTTAATTAGTTCAAAATTTTTATTTTGGCAGGGTTGACAGTAAAGGAATAATCTGTGATCAAAAAGGTGCTTTCCGCATCAACTGTGTTGACTGCCTGGATCGAACTAATGTTGTTCAAACGGCAATTGCAAGGGTTGTCATGGAGACACAGGTAGGAGAAAATTATATGTTTATTTTTAATTTTCCTTTTTGTTTTTTAAATTTCAATTTTATAAAAAAAAAATCTGCAGAACTGTTTGATTTCCTAAATTAAAAATCAAATATTTTAGCTTTAATGTTGGGGATTTCAGTTTTTAATGTTTCAGCAGTGAATGTTATTGCTTGAACGACTGTCGCAAATATTTTTCTTTGACTGTAATTTTAGCAGGACTTAAATGATCATCTTCTTTGCCATCCATGTTTCACTCAGGAATTGGTTTAGCACCATTTTGTCATTCAGGTGTATGTTGCTTCAACCTGTACCCATATCTCTAACAATAATTTTCCTGTTATAATATATAGGTGATATTTCTAAACAGTATTATGGTGAAAAAGTGTTCATATTATGGTTAAAAATATAGTCAGTCAGTCAGTCAAGTGCCTTGTGTTGTGCATGCTCGTGCAATCATGTGTTAAGGATATAAGCCAACAATAAATACCCACCCATATCACACACAAGCTAGTAACAGATACACACCCACCTCCAATATCATATGTAGGCAAAAACAAAAGGAGCAGCAGACAAAAGAAGGAAAGCGATTGGCTGAGGATAACCAATCAGCAAGCTGGAAAATTTTAGCGCCAAAATATGCAGACCATGAGGTGGACTGCGAAAATAGTCAGTAGCCGGCTGAATCTCGACAGGTAAAGTCAGACTAATTGCGACTCAAAGAAATTAGACAAGACCGTACATTCCCTGAGGCAGAAAACAAGTTACATCTTTCCAGTTGCCGAGAATGTAAGAAAGATGGTCTATCGCAGAATATAGCCATTGCACTCAAGGATCTCTGAAGAAAGAAGAAAGCCTGATACCAGAAAATATAATTCCCAACCGTCAGAGGAAAGGAAGACAAAAACCGAAGCTGGTCATTAAAGTAGCTGTTGCATTCAAAGATTTCTGAAGAAAAAAGAAGAATTCCTGATGCCGGAAAATATAAGTTCCAATTGTCAGAGAAAAGGAAGAGGAGAGCCGAAGCTATTCATTAAAGTATAAAAAAAAAAAAGAGAAAAGAAAGAGAAAAAAGAGAAAAGAAAAGAAAGAGAAAAAAGAGAAAAGAAAAGAAAGAGAAAAAAGAAAAGAAAAGAAAAGAAAGAAAAGAAAAGAGAGAAAAGAAAGAAAAGAAAAGAAAAGAAAAAAGAGAAGAGAAAAGAAAGAAAGAAAAAAGAAAAGAAAGAAAGAAAAAGAAAAAGAAAAGAAAGAAAGAAAAAGAAAAGAAAAGAAAAGAAAGAAAAGAAAAAGAAAAAGAAAAGAAAAGAAAAGAAAAGAAAAGAAAAGAAAAGAAAAAGAAAAAAGAAAAGAAAAGAAAAGAAAGAAAGAAAGAAAGAAAAGAAAAGAAAGAAAGAAAGAAAGAAAGAAAAGAAAGAAAGAAAGAAAGAAAGAAAGAAAGAAAAGAAAAGAAAAGAAAAGAAAGAAAGAAAGAAAAGAAAAGAAAAGAAAGAAAACTATAAGTCATTACATCTACCCCTGCTGCATTTTAGCATTAGCCGACAATCACCACAAAAATATTATGTTCATTCAAACACCTTTACAAATGTCGAAATAGAATATAAACGTATGATCTACGTTGCTTTGTTGGTTTGCTCTGTTCACCATTCAACGTCTTATCATTGATTAAGAACAATATATTTATCCCCATCTCCCATATTTGTTATTCATTTGTTTTTCTTTGTTTATATTTTATGTTTGGTGTTTGTTCACTCATTCATGGTCAATGGTCATTTGAATGTGTTAATGAATGGGGATCCGGAAACATTATTTTATATTTATTATTTTTATCTATTCCGCTGACAAGCTTTCAATGTAAGAGAGAGAATCTTTGCACTTTAGTGAAATATTAAAGTTCAAAGATAAAAGATTTGTTGTTGTAGAATATTTGATCCATACTAAGTAGGGTTCTATGACACATGTCTCTTTTGATCCATGACTGACTAGATTTTGCCAAAGTAGATTGCCACTTCTTTCTACGGTAGACTGGTTGCCAACCAAGGCTATAGAACTGAAACTGTCCTGCTATTCAACCCATAGCTGGGGGGAGAAGAGATGGATTAGTCTCTTTCTCAAGAGTGTTTGTGTGTAAATGAATGCAACAAATTTGAGTGGAATATGAATTCAGCTCATTCTGAGGTGATAGCCATTGCACTATGATGCGTATCAGCACAAAAATATCATACACAATGCTAAGAATGTTGGGTCTCTGTGTCGGGCCAGGATGTTTTTCCCATCTGAATCCATCCTGCATATATACAAATCAACCATTCGTCCGTGCATGGAATACTGCTGCCATATATGGTCAGGCGCCCCTGCTGTTCATCTCAGTGTTCTCGACAGGCTCCAAAGGAGAATCAGTAACGTGATAGGTACCGACTTGGTGACTCAACTCCAGCCACTTCCCCACCAATGAGATGTGGCCTCCCTTTGTCTGTTCTATAAATACTTTCATGGCTTCTGCTCCAATGAACTTAAGTCACTGGTGCCTCTGCAACAGGTGTTTACTCATGCAACCAGATTGGCATCTGGCTCCCAACCATTCACAGTTAGATTAACCAAATGCAGATGACAATTCTACTCCTGCAGCTTCTTCTCTCGCACTTCCTGCCTGTGGAACTCACTCCCATATTCCTGCTTTCCTGACGGCTACCACCTCCAGGAATTTAAATGCAATGTCAATACTCCTTTTAACCACTTGACTGTAGTTCTTTCACCACCCCATATATTCTTTCCTTTCTCCCCACCTTTGAAACTGTCATCACACCTGCATTCTCAGTTTTCTATTGCTCCTTTCTAACTGGTTCGTCTTCCTCTTCACTCACTTCTACTTAATCATTTTACTCTTATGTAGGCCCCTGCACATCAGTGGCATTACTGCCTTGTTCAGGTGATATGATTAAAATAAATAAAAAAATTTAAAACTTTTGTTACTAATTGGTCCTCCTCTATGGTATTGAATGTTGGAAAATCTCTTCACAGATGAAAAAATGACTTAAAACACTATAGATATGATTCTATGTAAAAATATACTCAGTTATAATCTGAGATTAAGAACAGAATGGTTAAATAAAATAAAGACAAGAGGAAAACTGTATTTTAAATCGCCTACGCATTTCGTCCTGTGATGGACTTTATCAAGGCAAAAAGACGAAATGAGCTTTATTCTAAATTATGTATCTATAAGCAAACAGTGTTGGCAACCACAAAGACGCTCACAAATCATTTCAAAAGATTAACAGAATATTTTAATTTTTAGAATTTCTTCATGTGAAATTCACGAGATATTAAAATAAAGGGAATTTGACCGTTTTCTTTGAAAACTGTTTATTTCGTGTGATGATTCTATAGAAGGATTTTTTGGGAATACCATGGACAAAACATGTCAGTAATGAAGAAGTTTTGAGTGAAATAGAAATAAAAAGGATGTGTATAATTTGAATCAGACAAAGAGATGAAATTCTTGGACATATTAAAAGAGGGATTGGAGAATTTTGATAGGAAATGTATATATTGAAAGCAAGAGGGACAGAGGAAAGCAATGAATGACATGGCTATTTAGCCTGACTCAGAGTTATGAAAGACGGAAAGTTTGGAGGTCACTGTGATCACCCAAATCTTGAAGAGACATGGCATACAGAAAAAAAATATTTTCACTTTTACACTTGATATATTTTTCAGTGTTTTTTATTGATCAGCACTTAAAATTTGTAACAAAAAGAGAATTGACAGCATTCTGCTCTCCTCCGTCAATAATAAATACCAAATTTATTGTTTTGTATCAGTAAGTACCCCACGTTGCATGGGATAAGAAAAGTATAAGTCTAGTTTTAATTGTTTTTATATGACCCACAACTGAAGACATTGAATACGGGAGATAAATCTTGTATTTTTTGAAAGAGTTATTCTCTATGTAAAAGTTACTATGTTGAGCTAATCTTTAATTAAAAAAAATACTTGAAAAAAATTAAAACTGAGGGCCACACACAATTTCTTTTTCTTTGTTGTGTAGAATAATAAATTTTTAAGGGTTTGTAAACTTTTGACCAAATCGAATGAAAAATGTGTATGTTAATAAAAATCAGTGAGGATACACACACTGGCACACCTCTTCAGTTTCATTTATATAGATAGATTTAAGAAAAGTCATGAGCATTTCAAAGGATGGAAATGAAAAAAGAAAAAAAGACGAAAAGGAAATTAATACCGAGCATCAGGAAGAGACAGCTAAAATTCCTGGGACATGTAATGAGGAAGGAGGGCTTGTAGAACCTGATACTAACAGGCCAGATAGAGGGGAAAAGAGACAGTGGAAAGCAGCGGATAACATATTTGAAGGACCTGATCAGGTGGATGATGAAACAAGAGTTGCGTGGTGTAACAGGCAAAAGCATGCTAAGTGCCACCAGGGATAGGAAGATGTGGAAAGCCATGATCGCCCACGTCCTGAAAGGACAGAGCACATAAAAGAAGACATGAGCATTTCAAACTTTGAATTTTATTACTATTAGGTGAAGAATTGTGAGCCATTTTTTATTTTTGATTTGTATTTCATCTATCTTCACGTCTGTTACTTTTCATTGCAACTGCTGGGCTGTAACCTCTCTTTATTTCCAGTTTGCTCACATCACTGGAGTGATGGCCTGTTGTTGAGATATAAACAACTGAAATTAAAATAAAATTAAATCAAACTCAAAAATTGAAATGGAGCATTGTTTGAACATTTGAAAAATGATTTTGTATTGCTGAAGTTGTTACCATAATTTTTCAGACATTTCATTCTTCAACCATCTTCATTTAAACAATTTGTAAATAAAGAGAAGAATTTCTTTTTAGGCACTTTTGAAACTTATATAACTTATTTATTGCCATATTTATGACATTTCGGCTGTTGTATGTGCCAGCCTTCTTCAGGTGACAGAAATTTTGAACCGACTCCTTTATTTGAATCACTGGGGTATATAATTCTTATTCCATTCAAGGATACATTGCCCAGTGGATATAGGTGTTGGTTAGTTCCAGTATCTTGACCCAAAGAGTTCTGAGTTCAATATCTGGCCACTACAGTGGTGAACAAATAACTTAGAGAGTTGAGTTTAAGGGAGATAACTGCATGGCATCCAGGAGTGAATGATATACCACAAATAAAGGGTTTGGTTCAAAATTCCTAGCACCTGAAGAGGGCTGTAGTATACGCTGGCCTCGTAAACATGCCAATAAAGATGAAGACAACAGTCTGAAAATAAATTGGTTGGGTTGATATTAATTCATTGATAATGAATTCTTTGATACCTGTATTTATACAGATGAAAATATTTTATTTGGGAGAAGGAAGAGTTTAAATAAAGTTTGACTCAAAAGAAATCTAGGATAAACTGTATAAAGGTAAAAGGAATTATTTTCAATCTAAAGATCAGAGAATGAAAAGACAGAACTCACTACACCCCTCCAGTATTCCCTGTGCATTTGGAACCCTGGCACAGTTTATAGCGAAATTCATAATCTTGTCAAATAGCTGAATACTTCATGCTTCACCAGGGCTACCAAGGGTGTTTTTATTATGACACCAACACTGGATGGGTTGCCTCCAGGCCCCATTTTGTTATTTAACTCATAACTGGAGGGAATTGACAGATTAATACCTTTCCCAAGGGTACCAGTGTTTAAGTGAATGCAGGGTACTCAACTGGAATTTGAACTCGGCTCACTGATTTCTGTTACCAAGTCGACATCCACTGCACCACAATGTACATCCATCACTGAATGCTTAGTGCCTGGTCTTCCCCAAGCGGTCACCCATCTAAGTACTGACTAGGCTCACGTTGCTTAACTTCAGTAATCGATTGAGAACCGGTGTATTCAACGTGATATGCTGTAAGCATAAAGTATAATAGACTGAACAGAGTTACATGTAAATGAAATAGATGACAGATATATGTGTATGCACATGTTTGTGGGTTGCACTTAATATATCTTGATATAGCGTTTCATATACCTTTTTGTTTGATATGCCATGACCTTTCAAGATATGAATGATCATGTTTCTCTACAATTTTGTCTTTTATTGATCAAGGTAACTTTTGTTCTTTTAACATCCGATTTTTTTCTTTGATTGCCATCCATTCAATCAAATTCTTTAAATTAAAACCTTTCTCAATGTTATTTACACATAAGTGAATGCAACAAATTCAACTGGAATTCAAATTTAACTCTCCGGTTTTTCATTCAAAGCTGATATCTGCTGCACCAAGTTACACATCTAGTATATTCTAAAGCCAATCATTATATAAATCAAAATGATTCATTTTGGGAGTCGATAGGGATTTGTAACACATGAAATTACACACAAAATCTATCTAAATGAGCAAACATCAACATTTTTTGTGGGAAATGGCTTCTGAGTTGAGCTCAGTACTTTTTCACATCTTCTAATATGCAGGATCCCTATCGACTCAATATTAGAATTGTAAAAACTCTCAAGAGTTCATGCCTTTTATATTTAATATTTCAAACTTTCAACTGATTTTAGCCATTGTCAAGAATGAAATCTTATGATGAGTTTGTATCTGAATTGTATGTATGTAACACCCCAATTGACCGTCCTAACAATTTTCTCCAGTGGCCGTTCTCCACGCTGTGATGTTTGCCGGAAGTTTGTTGAAAATGTCGGAGCCTCAAGCTGGGGGTACAAGATTAAACTATAAGGAACGAACTTCCACAACTTGGATGAGTTGAAAGGATGCTTTATTTCATTTAGAGTTAGCCTTTTCGGTTGGGGCAGGCGAATGTGATACACAGCTCTAACTCTAATTAATGGAGATCAACAAATCCAAACTGACCGAAACAAGACGAACGGAGATTCTACTCACTCAACTGACTGACTCACTTCACTGACTTGGAAAAATTACCTGAATTTATTTAAAATTGACCCGGAAATCCGGAAATGCTTTAGACCACCGGTGATAAACATTGGCGACTGTAAATCTGAAATTTCAGTTATCTTTTTTTTTATCTTCATAAAGCTTCTGCCGGAAAATTTTTAATGTGTGGTCAAGATACAGTAAAAGACAGCCTTTGACCGGGTCATTCGAAAAATGCACCTCCTGAACTTTTCTGAACTTTATCTCTTTATCACATTAAATCACTGAGTCAAATATTTACCGGAGGAGTGGTAGGATTTAAAACAGTAATCGGATACCCTTGTCTCTTCCACAATTTTCCTCATAAAAGAAAAAGCGTTTATTTATTTATTTTTTTCCTCTTCTTTTTCACTTTTGTTAAATATGTTTTTAAACTATTTTCTATTCTAATCTATTTTCTATTTTAATCTATTTTAATAAAATACATATATGCCTAGTTATCGTGTCACATGTAAGATTTATTAGTTATTTTCATTTTCTAATGATATCCTGTGTTCATATTAATTTTGAATTTAAATGTTTTTCATGTCAAATAAATATGATGTATAAATTCAGTGAAATTAAATAGATTTTAAGTTGTTTCCCTATTCGGGATTTTGATCATTTTTGACATTTTTAAACTTAAATAGCTTCTGAAATTTTTAATTATTTCTTTTTCAGTTTGTTTTACTAAGTATTATCCACATTATCCACAAGGTACTGTCTTAATATAATGTTTGTGTTTCTGTATTAAGTGCTTTAGTTGGACATGAGAGTGAGTTGTGGTTGTATATCCTATATAAGTTTGTCTATATTTCTGAGATGAGGTAGTTTTTACAGTATTTACATTATTTGAACTATTTTTCTCATCTTTGTTGCCATTTGTATGATGTTTCGGCCATTGTCCGCTCCAGCCTGCTTCAGGTGCTAAAAATTTTGAATCGAACACTCTATTACAATCACTGGAGTCTATGAACTTCATTCCTTACCTGTTGCCTCTTGTCATGAGTTAACTCCCTCTAACTTTGTAAGTTACTTGTTTACCACTGCTGTAGCCTGGTATTGAACTCACAACTTTGGGTCAAGTCACAGAAACTAACCAACATCTACACCCACTGGGCCATGAAGGACAAAAACAACTGAATTTTGGGGACTTATAAACCTCATGTCCAGCAACACCTTTTTTTTACCAGAATTCATATTGCAACTTTTTGATGTTAATGGTTTTTTTTTCTAGTATTCTTTACCAGAGCTTATATTGCAATTTTTTATACTAATGATTTTTTCTGGCACTCCCTAACACTGGTTTCCATATTGTGTTTGTCTCTATGCTTGGTCGGCCTAAAATGCTAAGGTTAAAGTTTGATCATATGCTCTTCTGATAAGTGCCTGTAAAGATAAAGAATGTGGCAGTTGTTTGATATTACTGCAGCAGTTTCTGCCATGTTTAAAAAAAAATTGATTCTTCTACTTAATCTGAAATTGTGAAACATAGAAAGGATAATAATAACATCCAACAAATTACTAACAAGGTAAACAGTTCGAAAAGTATTGTTAGCAGTGTTTTGAATTTATATCATGACACCAGTAGCACAGCAGTGAAGACAACAGCAGAAAACAGTGAATTTTGATGGAGGCAATGTAATAGTCTTTGGAATGGTTTCTGTGCTTGGAACTTTGACTCTTGTATGTTTACTAGAGTAAGTGCTGGAGTATATAAAAATATGTTAGAATGTCACATTATTCCTGTGTTGCAAAATTGTGGTACTAACACTGCCATATTTATGTATGATAATGCTCCATGCCATAAGGTGAAACTCATGATAAATTACCTCAAAGAACAGGGAATTGAGATTCTTGACTGGCTTGCTCAGAGTCCTGACATGAACACCATAGAAAACTTATGGAAAATATTAGGGGAGAAGGTAATGGCATGAAATCCATCAAATGTTGAAGGTTTGTGGCTGAAACTACGTAACAAATAGGTTAACATTACGGTTACTGATTTCCAAAATTTAGTAAAATTTTGTGTGAGAAGATGTGCAGCAGTCAATTGGAAATAAAGGTCTGATCACAAAATATTAAATTGCAAGTTTGTTTTGTTCTGATATATTTAGCTAAAATTTAAATTTGCTTCCTGATTTTGAACACATGAAAAACAGTAAATATGTGATAAATCTTTTCTATTATTTTCTGTAACCTGAAAGCTAAGGATATTGTTGAGGAGGTGTATGTCTACTATCAGTGAAAATTTCATGCAATTTCAGTGGTTAGTTTTGGAGATATTGAATTTTTCATTTTTGTTTTCTAGTTTTAGTTGCTAACATATATTAGTTAAAAATTCAGATATTAACAACAGGTGTCTTAAAAATAGGATGATAATTGTTTGAAAAATAGGGAGATAATTGATCATTTGTGTTACAGTGGAACATCCTGCCATCCCCTGGGAATAGAATGCTCTACCTGATAAAAGACGGTAATGAGCAGTACGAAGAAGGAAGGTCTTAGGTAAAGGCATTCACTATTCGATTGTCTATTCCACTCCAACCCGTTGCTTGCCTATATGTGTATTATTGTCAATTGTACCTTAGTACAATAAATCTGTATTTCTTATTCCTGGTGTCGAGTTCCATTCTTCAACTGATCTTTTTATACTGTATTCCTTTTCGGGATATATCAGTTAAAAATCGGGACAAAGATGGAAAGGTCTTAGGCAAAGGCATTCAGTATTTGATAGTCGATTCTGCTCCAACCCGTGGCTTGCCTATATGTGTATTATTGTCAATTGTACCTTAGTACAATAAATCTGTATTTCTTATTCCTGGTGTTGAGTTCCATTCTTCAACTGATCTTTTTATACTGTATTCCTTTTCGGGATATATCAGTTAAAAATCGGGACAAAGATGGAAAGGTCTTAGGCAAAGGCATTCAGTATTTGATAGTCGATTCTGCTCCAACCCGTGGCTTGCCTATATGTGTATTATTGTCAATTGTACCTTAGTACAATAAATCTGTGTTTCTTATTCCTGGTGTTGAGTACCATTCTTCAACTGATCTATTCACATTGTATTCCTTTTTGGGATATATCAGTTTGCCAACGAAGATGACTGGCGCCTGACATCAGTTTGGCGAACTAGGAAAACTACCACCGGATATCAATTGGCAACAGGAAAAAAGCGAATTCATACGGAAATTTCAGTTGTCGAATAAGGATTAGGACTTCTAAGGAAATACAACTGTATTAAATGAGGAGACATAAAATATGAGCAATAAAGAAAATATTTCAGCTGAGAATTTAAGTAAGAACTTTCAACAGTGACGACCATATAAAAAAAAAAATAAGGTAAGAAGCATTCATAAAAAAAAAACTATGTTTTTTTTCTTGCCAAATTTTTAACTTATTGGTCAACTGTGTGGTTGAATTTTTATTTTTCGATGTACATATTTTTGTTGTGTATGGAAGATGGAGAAAAATAAGCAGACCAGAGTTGCAGAACACTAAGAAAATTGCGAGAAGCATTTCAGGTAACAAGTTGAAATTCAAGGGTGAATTTTTCACGAAGGTAGCATTCGATGGCAAAATCCACAAAACTAAAGTCTATGTGATTTCTGGAAAAAAATGCAAATTTATTTAGCATTGATTTAATTGTATTATTTAATTTATGGAAGAAAAGCATGAATACATTTTGTAGAAAAATGAATGCATTGAATATAGGAAAGTGTAAACAGACAGAAAAAGTTAAGAAAGATTTGAAGAATTAATTTAAGTCTTTGCGGATGAACATGGTTGTTGTATGCAGACAGAAGTGAAATTTGAACTAAAAGATAACTTAAAACTAGTATTCAAACCAAAAAGAAAAGTTTCCTTTGCATCATTAGAGACGATAGATAAAGAGTTACAGAGATTGGAGGAGAACGGAGTAATTAAGAAGGTAGATTACTCTGAAGAGGGAATCCCCAACAGTCTACATAAAAACGAGAAATAATAAGATAAAATTTGCTTGGATTTCTCAACCGGACTGAATGAATGGTTAAAGGATCACACGTATCCACTCCCCACACCGGAGGAAATATTTTCAAGGTTGAATGGGGGCAAAATCTCTGCGAAAATTGATTTGTCAGAAGCTTATCTACAAGTCAAGGTCGAGGAGGAATGTTCTAAATATTTAATCATCAACACTCATATAGAGGATTGTATAGGTTGAAACACTTATACTCGGTGCTACCTTTAAACCAAATGGTATTTCAGCAAATTATGGATACGATGTTGTTGGGCCTAGATTACGCAATGGCATACTTGGATGACATATTAATAAAAAGTGAAAATGTGGAAGTGCATAAAATTCCTGTCTGTGAAGTTTTCAAAAGAATTAAGAATTATGGATTCAAGGTAGGACTTGAAAAGTGCGAGTTCTGTATGAATAAGATCAAATATTTGAGGTAAATAATTGATCATAAGGGAAGGAAACCTAACCTAAACAGAACTGAAGTGATAAAACATTTGCCTACTCCAGATAACGTGACAAAGTTACAATCATTTCTGGGCCTCGCAAATTACTACAATCTATATATTCCTAATATGCATGATTTAAGAGCACCATTAAACAAATTATTAGGAAAAAATTAAAAGTGGTGTTGGACAAGGGAATGTGACGAAGCATTTAAAAAAATTAAAAAGTGCTTCTTGTCGGATTTAGCTTTAGTGCACTTTGATCCAAATAAAGAATTAATTGTAGTCTTGGATGCAAGTGAATATGGCATAGGAGCTGTTCTTTTACATAAATTCGAGGATGGTATATCAAAACCTATCACTCATGCCTTGAGAGCGTTGCTTCCAGCAAAAAAAATTATAGTCAGATAGAGAAGGAGGCGCTAGCTATAATTTATGCTGTAAAGAAATTTCATTTATGGGAGATTGTTTGTGCTACAAACCAACCATAAACCATTATTGTTGATTTTTAGTCGAAAAAAGGCGTATCTAGTCATTCTGCAAACAGGTTGCAAAGATGGAGTTTGATTTTATTAAATTACAATTTTAAAATGCAATTTATTCCGTTTAAGGAAATCGACCACGCGGATTGTCTTTCGAGACTGACCCCGAAAAACCCTGAGTTGTCGGAAGAAACAGCGATAGCAGCGTTAAAAGAAGAGAAAGAACTTGCGGATGTACTCGTGAACACCATTTGTGAATTACTGGTAATGCTGGAGGAAATTAACAAAATGGTGAAAACGGATGATTACGTTTCAAAGATGATTAAACAAGTGAAAGGGAATGAGAAAAACAAAGGACATAAAGTATCACCATTTTCAATTTGCAATGAAACACTAATGTATGCTCAAAGAGTGGTAATTCCACGTGTTCTACGTAAGAGGATATTGAAATAATTTCATTTGGGTCATCCGGGTATATCCAGAAAGAAATCATTTATAAGGAGCTATATATACAGGAAATTAAAGATTTGGTGAAGCATTGTAAAGGCTGTCAGCAGCAAAATCACCACCTATAAAAATTCAGCCATGGCCCAAAACGGACGTGCTGTGGTCATGGATACATGTTGATTATGCAGGACCATTAAAAGGAGACTATTACCTAATTATTGTTGTTAGTTAATCTAAATGGCCTGAAGTTTATAGATTTAAACACCCAACAGTGGCAAATACGATAAAGGCGTTAAACAAAGTATTTAGCCGTTTGAGGGTACCCCAAACACAATTGTGAGTGACAATGGTACTATGTTTATGGGAGCTGAATTTAAATATTATTGTGATTTGTTTGCAATCGAACACATAACAATGCCTACGTATAATCTGAGATTGAATGGACAGGCAAAAAGGTTTGTTGACACGTTTAAAAGAGCTATGAGAAAAGCTCATGGGATTGACACTGAAGACAAGAATATTCAAACATTTCTGATGGTTTATAGAATTATGCCAAATCAGAACATTAATGGAAATGTGTCGCCTGCTGAAGTCATGTACATGAGAAAGATTCGATCAATATTTGATAGGCTGTTATCAAAGAAAAAGATGATTTTTATAAAACCAAACTCTAATGTTAAATCTTTCAAAGAAGGTGACAAGGTCTTCTTTAAGAATTATTGGACTGGAAAGTTCTTTTGGGAAGACGGTTTAGTAATTAGAAGAATCGGTAGAGTCATTTATAGAATTAAAGGAGAGAAGTTTGTCTATAAAAGACACACAAACCAACTGAGACACCGATACATCGAAACTGTTACAAATGACCAAGAGATACCAATGGAAATAGTATATAACACATTCCAGATTCAACCACCCACTAACAATGGAGTACCTATGGAAGTAACACCTACACAAAGAACTACTGATTCTCCTAAAAGTAAAGACACAGGGACGGACAGGAGAAGAAGTAACAGGAACAGGACTAAACCGCTATGTCCAGATCCTCAGAGAAAAAGATATTAAGAGGAAAATTCTAGGAAGAATTAAGCTCAGGGGAAGGTGTTATAGTGGAACAGCCTGCCATTCCCCAAGGATGTTCCCCTATAACACTTTCTCCCGAGTTTAATTCTTCCTAGTTTGTCCTCCCAAACCCTGCTCCACTATCTTCTTGCCCAAACCCATCATGTATGTTACACACTGCTTTCCTCTGTCTCTTTTTTTCCTTCCATTTGACCCTTGAATACCAGATTCTTCAGTCACTCTTTTCTCTTTACTTGTCCCACCAACTTTTGCTGATTTTTCCTGACGTTAAATACTAGTTTTTATTTTAATTTCCATCATTTCCAAAACCTCATCATTGCTCACATGCTCGATCCATGATATCTGCAGCATCCCTCTGTAGAACTATATTTTAGTTGCTTCAAGTTTTTCCTTCATCTTTGATGATATTGTCCAGCATTCACTACCATATTGAAAAGAACAGACATCATATAACAATCCAGTACTCTCCTCTTTGTTCTGAGCCAAATTTTCCTGTCTCTGAATATTCTACTTAGATTCTAGAATGCATCCTTGGCTATGCCAGTTTGCCTTCAAATCTCAGTGTTACACTTTCTGTCTTCTGTTAGAACACTTAACAGGAATTTCAATTTTTGTACCTGCTTGATTTTAGTATCCCCCACCTGTAATTAGTATTTGGGGCTCTTCTTTTTACTGACGACCATGCATTCGATTTTCTTGTAGTTGATTTGTTGTCCTTCCTTTTGATTTTCTTCAGCTACCTTCTGTAGGAGGTTTTGTAGTTTCCTTTCCGTAACAAGTTTCTTATGAAAGGTAACTATCCTCAGGAAATGCCAAAGTAATTTTGAATCAGTTGGTTCTGAGAATTCTTTTAGTTGCTACATTTTTTTCTTTTGTGGGCTTCTGCCTAATGATGCCCCAGAAATTCAAGTTTTTTTTTTGAAGAATTGGCACTTGTCTAGTGATATTTTTTAGATTATTTTCTTGTAAAATTCCTAGAACTTTTTCTAAATTATTTGTAGATAAAACTAGAACATTGTCCACATAGATGATAAACAGCTGACCTGGAGAAATTCACTGTCTGTAAATCTTTGAAATGTCGCTGTGGTATTTCATAGACCAAAAGGCACATATACATACTCAAAGAGGCCAAACAGTGTTTCCACTGCTGTTATCTCTGTATCTTCTCTCATTGATATTTTGGTGGTAGGCTTGTAGGAGGTTAACTTTGGAAAATATATTTTTATTACCTTACTAGCAGTAAAGCCCGGCATTGCTCAGGTGCAATGAAAGCTTTAAAACTAATCCATGGTCCTGGAGGTCAGACTCTTTGGATGTTGGCATGAAAGACTAAAAAGCAATAGTTGTTTCCAGTTAAAGCGAAACCGTAGACTGAAAGAAAAATGAATGGATGTAAGTCAAATTTTGATTTCCTAGTATCAATATCAAATTTTCTGCAGTATTGTAAGAACTGCAACCTTGAAACTTCTGAATATCATTTCTTATGTCTTTGTCTATGAGTGTATCAAATTTGATTAAAATCGGACCACTCCTTCTATAACCCGATTTTTTCGATTATCGATATTTATCGGGGGTACCTCAACACAAAACCTAGCTAAGAACACTCACTGATGCTTATAGTACAACTGTGTAAATTTTGAAGAAATTCGGTTCAGCCATTTTGGCATCTATAGGTAACGGACACACACACACACATACAAAGTTCCATTTATAAATAAGTTTAGATTAGATTTAGTAAAAAAAAACTGTTGAGATTCAGGTCTCTCAATGTGCTCACCCTGTAAGTAGTGTTTGGTATTCGGGTCCATCTGTCTTCCATCTTTAGAGTTCATTAGCAGCTCATAGTGACCCAGAAAATCAGCACTCAAAAGTAGGTTGACAATATCAGCCATCATTACAGCTTATTTACAGAAGCGGTGAATTTCTGTAAAGTTAATGTCAATACATGTTTCTCTATAACATTGGATATCTTGTCATTGGTGGAGGATAGGTAGATTAGTGTTGTGTTTAGGCAGAATCATATTTGCATGGTAGTATCATGACTGAAGTACCAATATCAATCAGGAACTTCAGCATTGCTTTTCTAATCATGATTTCAACCTCAAAAAGTGGTGAATCACAGGTTGCAATGGCTATTTACCCTAAAAGATATTCAAACCTGACTCTTCACTTAACATCTGTCCTCTGATATTTTAACTTATTCTCGATAACTTAATGTAATGTTTCTTCTTGTGTAAGCATTCCAGAAGTTGAGTAAAGTATTACGAAACAGGACAATTTTGCTAAAAACAAAGAAGAGAGTACTGGATTGTTATGTGATGTCAGTTCTTCAATACGGCAGTGAATGCTGGACAATATCATCAAAGATGAAAAAAAAACTTGAAGCAACTGAAATGTGGTTCTACAGAAGGATGCTGCGAATATCATGGATTGAACATGTGAGCAATGATGAGGTTTTGGAAATAATGAAAAGAAAATTAATACTGAGCATCAGGAAGAGACAAGTGAAGTTCCTGGTCCATGCAATGAGGAATGAAGTCTTGGAGAACCTGATACTAACAGGCCAGATAGAGGGAAAAAGATTAGAAAACTAATCTCACAAGCAAGGAACAAATATTATTTATACATGAAATCTTAAGTTTACTACTTAAACATCCATGTGAGCATTACATGGCTCGTGTCATTATCTGCAAAATTTATTAAATTTCATATAAAACTACTTTTAGAGTATATGCTAGCAATATAAAACTAGTATGTGTATATATAAGAAAAAAGTGCAAGAAGCCGTGAAAGTTTAGTTTAAAGTGTAGACTTATTGTTGTGGTTATTACTTGCTTTTTGTATGATATATTATGTGTCTATAACAGTATTTGTGGTGCTACATGTGTTTCAAGTCCGAAGTTGACTCTCTTCAGGTGAATAAAGTTGTGATTTTACATATCGAGAAGAAAATTTGAAGGACCTAATCAGGTGGATGATGGAACGAGGGTTGCATGGTGTAACAGGAAAAGGCATGCTAAGAGCCAGGATAGGGAGATGTGGAAAGCCATGATCGCCTACGTCCTGAAGGGACAGGGCACATAGAAGAAGAAGAAGTAAATTGAGGAAGTTTTCATTTTCAGTGTAATTACTGTTTGAGATGGAAACCTTTCTATTTTATTTAATTGAAGATTAGATTTAATCTCTTCAGTTAATCTCTTTTTATCATTGGCAGCTGTAAGATCATGCAGATCAAATTGAATATATTTTGGCATCAAATGTTCATTTAAGTCTGTTTTATTAAAAAGAATAGAAAATTGTGCCTATCATATTTTAAACTGTTTTTCTCTCATCAACAAATTAGATTCGTTATGATAAAATAGAAAATACGTAAGAATTATTTCTGTCATCTTATACTATATTTAAAGATTTCAATTCACTCGGTCATTACAAAAAGCAAGGCTCATTCTGCCAAAATTATGTGATTCATTTATACATGAAGTTTAAATATTATATGTTAGGTAATAGCCCATCTGAAAAATAGGAAAATAATTCTTTGAAAAATAGAAAAATAATTGGTTGTCTGAAAATTTGGAAGGCATTAATATGTAGGTAACTGATTGTCTAAAAATATGTAGATAGTTATTTGTTTGAAAGATAGGATGATAATTGTTTTAAAAATAGGGAGATAATTGATCATTTGAAAAATAGATAAGTAATTGATCCTCTGAAAAATAAGAAGATAATTGATGATCTGAAAAATAGAAAAATAGTTGATTGTCTGAAAAATAGGTAGGTAATTAATCATCTGAAAAATAGGTAGGTAATTGATCGCCTAAAAAATAGGTAGGTAATTGATCATCAGAAAAATAAAAAAAGTAATTGATTGTCTGAAAAAAAGAATAAAATTGATTGTTTAAAAAATAGGAAGATAATAGATTGTCTGAAAAATAGGAAGATAATTGATTGTCTGAAAAATAGGAAGATAATTGATTGTCTGAAAAATAGGAAGATAATTGATTGTCTGAAAAATAGGAAGATAATAGATTGTCTGAAAAATAGGAAGATAATTGATTGTCTGAAAAATAGGAAGATAATTGATTGTCTGAAAAATAGGAAGATAATTGATTGTCTGAAAAATAGGAAGATAATAGATTGTCTGAAAAATAGGAAGATAATAGATTGTCTGAAAAATAGGAAGATAATAGATTGTCTGAAAAATAGGAAGATAATAGATTGTCTGAAAAATAGGAAGATAATAGATTGTCTGAAAAATAGGAAGATAATAGATTGTCTGAAAAATAGGAAGATAATTGTCTGAAAAATATTTTGGTAACTGATTATCTTAAAAATATCTAGGTAATTGTTTGTTTGAAAAAAAGGATAATAATTGATTGAAAAATAGAGAAATAATTAATTGTTTGAAAAATAGATAAGCAATTGATCCTCTGAAAAATAAGAAGATAATTGATGATCTGAAAAATATAAAAAAATTGACTGTCTGAAAAGTAGAAAATAATTGATCATCTGAAAAATGTGTAGGTAATTGATTGCCTAAAAAATAGGGAGGTAATTGATTGTCTGAAAAATTGAAAGATAATTGATCGCCTAAAAATAAGGAGATAATTGGTCACCTGAAAAATAAGGAGAGAATCGATCGCCTGGAAAGTAGGAAGATAATTGCCTTCAAAGTAGTGAGATAATTGATCGCCTGAAAAATAGAGAGTTAATTGATTGCTTAAAAAATAGGGAGATAATTGATTGCCTTAAAAATAGCGAGATAATTGATTGCCTTAAAAATAGCGAGATAATTGATTGCCTTAAAAATAGGGAGATAATTGATTGCCTTAAAAATAGGGAGATAATTGATTGCCTTAAAAATAGCGAGATAATTGATTGCCTTAAAAATAGCGAGATAATTGATTGCCTTAAAAATAGCGAGATAATTGATTGCCTTAAAAATAGCGAGATAATTGATTGCCTTAAAAATAGCGAGATAATTGATTGCCTTAAAAATAGCGAGATAATTGATTGCCTTAAAAATTGCGAGATTAAAAATTGATTCCGCGAGATAATTGATCGCCTGAAAAATAGCGAGATAATTGATCGCCCTAAAAATAGCAAGATAATTGATCATCTTGAAATAAAAGGGAAGGTAATTGATCTTTTTGAAAAACTTGCATACATTTAATAACATATAACTTGATTATTAAGCAGTGAAATTTTTGTGAATATTTTTTAATGAAAATAACATTCTCCAATGTTGTTTGTTCAACTCAAAAGAAAACTTATCATCTTCTTGAGAAATATCTAAACTGTCAGCTGTAACCAAAAGTTATTTAAAATCTATGATTAAAAAAGTCTTTTAGCAAGTGAAACCTACAAAGAGTAGATTTCTTCAAACATTTTCTACTGGCATTAGAAAATAACAGGAAACAGATTACTTAAGGACATTCAATATCAGATTTCCCGTAGAACTTGAAATTAATGACTTAATGAAAATGTAGACATTCCACACTTCTTCAAATAAAAGATAAGGAAGGAAACCCTTATCAGTACTGGAAAAAGCGTAACAGCTACTGGTCTTGAGAAAGCAGTTTTCCTGAAAAATTGCTTTAAAAAAAATATTTTACAAATTTCAACTAATAATAATACAAGTTGCTTGGTCAGTGAATATGAATGTTTCCTTTTTTTTTATAATCATATCACCCCAAGCAAGGATTTTTACTGCCACTGTTTTGCAGGGGGTTACATAGGAGGGAAGTTATGAGAAAGAGTGACAGGTTATAGTGGGTGTCAGGAAGTGGGTAAGAGAAGTATGAGAATACTGATGAAAGTGGAGTAGACAGAGAAAGGAGCATGAGAGAAGGATGAATTTGGCCATAAAGTGAGGGGTCAGTTTATGTATTGATTGCAATGTAGAATCGATCCCCCACTTTATGTCTACATTATAATTTTTTATAATTATATCGCCCCAAGCAAGGCATTTTACTGACACTGTTGTGCAGGGGGTTACATAGGAGGAAAGTTATGAGAAAGAGTGACAGATTATAGGGGGTGTCAGGAAGTGAGTAAGAGAAGAATGAGAATACTGTTGAGAGTGTTGTGGACGGAGAAAGGAGCATGAGAGAGAGGATGCAGGTCAGTGAGATAGGAGATGACTACTGACTTTACATTTAAATTCTTGGAGATTGTAGCTGTCAGGGAAGCAAGTAAATGGAAGGGAATTCCACAGGCGGGAAGTGCGAGAAAATAAGCTGATGGAGTAGAATTTGCGTTTATAATTTATTGGTTTCAAAGCAAAAGAAAACTGTTAATATTATCACTTTCATTGTAGATTTTCAATTTATGATGTATGTAGAATGTCAAACTAATTATGTCTCTGGTATTGCAGTGTTGATTGTTAAATTTACAATGTCAGAATATTGTTAAATTAATCCCTCTCTTTGTGTTCACTTTAGTGTTTTTCATGCGTATCTATTGTTATACAATTATGGTTGGCATTGCTGTCCTTTTTTTATTATTTTTTTTTTTTAATGATTTCTTCAAAATTTTCTTGGTAATGAATGTCTTAAAAGAATAAAACCAAATTCAGTAAGAACTCACCAAACTTGGTCAATTCCCTTTGTGGAGAGCGTTTATTACTCTCACAAGAATGAAACTGTTTGAAGAAGACAATCCTGAATCTCTATTTGTTTTTGAAAAGAATTTAATGTTTTAAGATAATATATTCTGTCTTTCCTGATTTGCAGTTTTTTCACATTTGCTAACAATCTTCTTTTTTTTTTTATGTTGCTAAATAATTGAACTTAAAATGAGGGTCCAATTATTAAAATTTTACATTATTATTTGATGTCATAATCTCTTTAAAATTTAATACTTAAGAAAATGAAAACCATTTTCGATATTTGTCTATATTTCTGAGATGAGGTATTCTATTATTGTTTCAACTGTTGACCTTATCTTCATTGCCATATTCACAATGTTTCAGCTATTGTATATTCTAGTCTTCTTCAGGTGACTGAAATTTCAAACTGAATCCTTTATTTCATCCACTGGAGTAGATTGTTCTCATTCCATGTGCCATGCCTATTCTGGACGTCTCAGTATCAGTTATATAACTTTTAACTCAACTCTGTAAGTTTTTGCTCATCTCTACTGTAGCCAGGTATTGAACTCAATACTCTTTTTAGGTCAAGTGTCACTGGATTCATGCAATATTTTTATACACTGGACCATGTGTCCTTCAGGGTACAAAAGGACAACAAAACTCAGAAAACAGCTTTGGTCTGCTTATTCTTAGTGAAGTGATTCCTGGAAAATTTACAAAAGATCTGTTGTTCATATAACCTTAGGACAACCTTCAAAAGTGGTTGAACACTTTGCAAATACTCCTTCTGAGTAAGATCTCGTGTATAGGAGAACATGATTAATGACTGTATATACCAGCCCATACACCTGTGGTAAGATATATAAAGGTGAAACAGACTGTTCACTTAAGACTGCAGCAACACTATTACATGAGGGGAAATAAAAAGATCAGGTGTAGTTAACCATATGTGGAGGAGAAAAAGGAGATCACTCCTGTGGGATGAGCTTGAAATAATAGACATCGAACATTACTGGAGAATATGAAAACTTAAAGAATCAGCACATATGCTAGGCCACAAAAATTCTCAATCCTAGAAATGAATTCAATATGGGAACTAGTGATACGGAGTGCTAGAGAAAAACAATAATAACAACAAAATTGTAATATGAGCTCTGGTAAAAAGTCATAACTATAACATTCTCCCAAAAATTCATGTATTGATGTCATCAAAGATACATGGTCTAGAGCACGGTTTTTTAAAACTTTTTGATTTACGGACCTCTTTATTAAAAATTTATCATTTGCACCCTGAAAAAAAAAAAGTAAATTTGAACATCAAGCTCTTGCATGTGTAAAGTAATTTTTGTATAAATAACATTGACATGTAATGGGCGATAGTGCAAGCTTTTGTCATTTGATAACATTAATAAGTAAAAATAAATATCCAGACATTGAAAATTTATACTTTGAATTTCACGTGATGATTTAATCCACGGACCCCCTATCTTATCCTTACAGAGCCCCTGTGGTCCACGGACTGCAGTTTGAAAACCCCTGGTCTAGAGGATAAAAGCCTCGGTCGAATTCTGTGACTTGACTCAAAAAGAGTTTTGAGTTCAATACCTGATTAAACAAAAACTTGGAAAGTTGAGTTTAATGATAGATTACTTATAATGTGACAGTCAGAAGAGGCATGATATGTAGAATGAAAACAATTTACTTGGTGGATTAATTAAAGTGTTCAGTTTGAAATTCCAATCACCTGAGAAAGGTCAGTGTATACAGTAGCCAAAAATTCATTAATATGGCAATGAAGATGTGGACAACAGTTCAAACAATTATAAATAGAGAAATCATTTTCAAAAAGCACAGCATAACCTTTGAAGAATGTTTTTCAATAAGGTAATCATATAAGGTGATACATGTCAGCTTCATTGAATCTTAGCTGTTATTTATAACTAACCAATCAAAATAGTTCTGAAATTTACTGATGTAAAAAGCAAATCATATACACTAGAATTATGAAAACTTTTTTTGAATAAAACACTTTTAACACCAATTTTCAGAAATTGAAACTTACAAAGTATATATTACAGACTGCATTTCTCTGTCTTTACACGAAAACACATGGGTGCAAAATGAATATATGTTGCTTGTATTGGGTTGGCCAAAAGTTCATTCAGTATATTAAGTAAATTTTGGCAAATACTTATGAATGATGGATGGCTCAATACAACAACTTTTTATCGATTTTTCTTTCCACCACAAAAACTGTAACAGCAGTTATAGGCTCTGCTGGATACAGAATCTTAATAAAATATAGATTTTTAAAAGTTCTGAAATTGAACAGAAATAAGGTTATTTCTTGTACTTTATTAAATTTTGGAGTTAGGATCCAATGTTAATTTAGATGTAAAACCCATAAAATTCAGAGTAAGCTTCCTTCATTAAACAAATGGATGCATGTTGTGGTGTAGTATCAGCTTGGAACAACAAATCAGAGAGCCAAGTTTGAATTATAGTTGAATTTGTTGCATTCAATTTCACACAAATACCCTTAGAAAAAGTATTAATCCATCACTTTCCTTCAGCTGTGGTTTAAATAACAGGACAGATTGGGTTCTATAGCCTTGGTCGGCAACCAGTCTATCACAGAAAGCAATGACAACCTACTGCGGGATAATCTTCTGCGCAGTCAGTCATGTCTCTGTCAAGACATGATCGCCCAAGCGTGTATCACGTATGGCACTCGACTGACTGACTGAATGAGGAAGGCAGGTTTGGGGAATCTGATACTCACAAGACAGATAGAGGGAAAGCCAGACAGGGAAAGGCAATGCAAGACATACTTGATGGGCTTGAGTGAGTCGATGGTAGAGTGGGGTTTGAGAGAGATAACAAGAGGACAACTACTGAGGGCGACAAGGGATAGGGGCAAGGAGAAGTTTGCGATTGCCTACGTTCTGAAGCACCAAGGCAGATAAAAAAAAAGAGGGTGAAATATGGCATATACATAGTGTAAACTTTTTTATGCAAAGTCGGATAGTATAGACTAGAAGAATGTGTGTGTAGTATCGGGCGATATCGCTACAGTATGTAGTTAACTATTATTTTAGAATCTTTCACCTATGACTCTCTTATATTGAAATACAACATTTGTTTGATAGTTCAGTGCCATACACGATATATGCTTGGGTAATTATGTCTCAAAAGAGACATGACTGACTGGTCAGAAGATTCTCTTACAGTAGGTTGCCATTGCTTTTTGTGGGAGACTGGTTGCCAGCCAAGGTTATAGAACCCAATCTGTCCTGTTATTTGACTCATAGCTGGAGGGGGAAAAGATGTATTATATTATTAAGTATTAATTAGTGGGGGATCAGTTTATTACTTCATAACAATATAAAACTGATCCCCCAATTTATGCCCAGTAGAAGCCTTAATCATGCTTTCAACTATTATATTCAGTTAAGTGCCATATGTGATACACACTTGGGCGATCATGTCTCGAAAGAGACATGACTGACTGGGCAAAAGATTATCTCACAATAGGTTGCCATTACTTTCTGTGGTAGACTGGTTGCCGACCAAGGCTATAGAACCCAATCTGTCCTGTTATTTAACCCATAACTGGAAGGAATAGGCGGATTAATACCTTTCCCAAGGGTATTTGCGCATAAGTGAATGCAATGAATTCAGCTGGAATTCGAACTCGGCTCCCTGATTTCTCATCACATGTCCTAAAAACCTCAGCTGTCTCTTCTTGATGCTAAGTATAAGTTACCTTTTTGTTTGTATCCTCTCCAACACCTTGTCGTTGCTCACATACTCAGTCCATGGTATTCTAGCATCCTTCTGTAGAAACAAAATTTCTGCTGCTTTAGGTCTCTCTCTTACAGCATATTGCGTTGGAATACACTGGTTCTCGTCCGATCACCAAAGTTAAGCAACGTGAGCCTGGTCAGTACTTAGATGGGTGACCGCTTGGGGAAGTCCCGGCACTGTAAGTGTTCAGTGATGGATGTGTGTTGTGGTGCAGTGGTTGTTGGCTTGGAAAGAGAAATCGGTGAGCCGAGTTTGAATTCCAGTTGAGTACCCTCCATTCACTGGTATTTTTGGGAAAGTTATTAATCTGTCACTTCCCTCCAGTTATGGGTTAAATAATGGGATGGGGCCTGGAGGCAACCTATTCAGTGTTGGTGTCGTAATAAAAAACACCCTTGGTAGCCTTGGCAAAGCATCAAGTATTCAGCTATTTGACATTATTATGAATTTCGCTATAAAACTGTGCCAGGGTTCCAAATGCACAGGGAATACTGGAGAGGTGTAGTGAGTTCTATTTCAGCCAAGGCTGCAGGACAAGGTCTTTCCTTCATCGTTGATGAGATCATCTAGCATTTATTGCCATATAGAAGGAGAGATATCACAGAACTCTTTTCCTTGTTTTCAATGAAATCTTCCTGTCTATCAATATTCTGCTTAACTTTTGAAATGCATCTATTTTTGCACTCTTTAGCAAAGGAGGTTGGTTTATAAGACATTTCCCTTCATGACTGCATCCATATGACTTGTTTTTAAATGTTTACCTACATTTGAATATCATTTTTAATCAAAAGAAATAATGAAATTGGGGGACAGTATTCATAGTAATATTTCAGTGTCATTTGTGCAGTCGTAGGTCAGAGTGTTAAAGGAGAAAGTGTTAAACAGTGGATTAAGCAATGAACAATAAAGTGTCTGACTAAATGACAAATGGACATAACGTTGAAAAGTTACAAAAGGCCAAACTGTTAAACCAAAGTGAAAAAATCATGATTTTAAAAACTCAGTTCAAATAAACAATTAAGCTATTTTAAGCTTTTTTTATTGCTTAACTTTGGCATCATTTAATAAATAAACAATGAAGCTATTCTAAGCTTTTTTATTGCTTAGCTTTGGCATCATTTAATAAATAAACAATTAAGCTATTCTAAGCTTTTTTTATTGCTTAGCTTTGGCATCATTTAATAAATAAACAATTAAGCTATTCTAAGCTTTTTTATTGCTTAGCTTTGGCATCATTTAATAAATAAACAATAAAGCTATTCTAAGCTTTTTTTATTGCTTAGCTTTGGCATCATTTAACAAATAAAAGCCTCAACAGTGATTAATCCCCCATAATGATCAGTTAACAGTCTGACTTGTGGGGTTGTTGTTTATTATGTTCTATTTTATTTTATCAAATTGAATTAAGAGTCTTCTCATATATAAATTCATTAGGGACTATAAATAGGTGCCTATGTCACAATTCAGTCAGTTCACAAAATCCATTCATTCCTTCAAGTTTTGAATATCATAATTCAGATCTATATTTTAGAATACTCTTCATAATAGAAATTATCGAGATGCAAATGAGAGAAAAGAAATTCTTACACAAAGTCTACGCATACATCATCGACTAAGTGATAAATGAATGAATCTATTGAAAACGAGAAATGATGAGGTTTTTATATTAGTTCAAAATTTAAAAAATAATTGTTTACTTGTAAGATACTTGCATACCAAGTAAATGGTATTCTATTGGAGGCACATTTCTGTCTTGTCTGTTCGACTGCTTTTCTGTTCAGCACTTTGTTTATTAGACACTTTGTCTGTTCATTGTTTTATCTTTGACTCTCTGTTTGCACACCAGTAATCTTGGTAACATCACTGATTATGATAGTGATGTCAGTATAAATGCTTGGAAACCTTCTCACTGGAACAAAAATGTATTAAAAATTTACGCATCAAGTTAGATAGCAAACATGGACATATCTTGTTTTGTGTAAATGCAGGTTTTCAACTTCATATATCAGTCAGTTAGTCAGTTAAGTGCCATACGTGATACACGTTTAGGCGATCATATCTCAAAAGAGACATGACTGACTGGGCAGAAGATTATCCCACAGTAGGTTGCCATTGCTTTTTGCAGTAGACTGGTTGCCAGCCAAGGCTATAGAACCCAATCTGTCCTGTTATTTGACTCATAGCTGGGGGGGGAAGAGATGTATGATATTATTAAGTATTAATTAGTGGGGGATCAGTTTATTACTTCATAACAATATAAAACTGATCCCCCCAATTTATGACCAGTAAAAGCCTTAATCATGCTTTCAACTAGTATATTCAGTTAAGAGCCATATGTGATACACACTTGGGTGATCATTGTCTGTCTTTCTCTCTATCTGTCTTGTGAGTATCAGATTCTCCAAACCTGCCTTCCTCATTCAGTCAGTCAGTTGAGTGCCATACGTGATACATGCTTGGGCGATCATGTCTTGACAGAGACATGACTGACTGGGCAGAAGATTATCTCACAGTAGGTTGTTATTGCTTTCTGTGGTAGAGTGGTTGCCATCCAAGGCTATAGAACCTAATCTGTCCTGTCATTTAACTCATAGAAGGGAACAGACGGATTAATACCATTACTTTTTTGCGCATAAGTGAATGCAAGGAATTCGACTTGAATTTGAACTCGGCTCTTCAATTTCTTGTTTTGAGCTGATATCCATTGCACCATAATGCACATCCTTATAGTCCAGACACGAGGATCAAACCCCAGAAGAAAAAAGATGCATGTAGAACCATGTTAGTGCAAGTGGTAAGTTATTTCATTTATTAGGGATAATACAACAGTGCATCCTCATAACAAAAAAAAAAACAAGACAAAAGAAACTCTGGGTAGATGACTTTGACCCCTTTATCTGACTGTAAGTTCTCATCTGAATCAGAGTCTTGGGCATGACAGTAAACTGCATCTGGCAGCAAGGTCTCTGATTGTGAGGTTGTGAGGAGCATGGAACCACCTCTTAATTGCTGTTGTTCCCAGGTCCACCCTGATCCAGAGTGGTAGCACCTGTTGGGGTCCCAGCTATGGGCAAATAGTTAAACCCCAAACTGGGGTCAAAACACCATGAAAGTATAAAAATAGACTTTTATAGAAATATATACATAAAAATAAACTTTATAGAAAAATATACATTTTTGAGGGAAAAATATTACCAACAATACTTTTTTTTAAGGAAAACATTATTACCATAACAAATTTTTTAAAGGAAAAAAAATTTTGCCATTATACATTTTTGAAGGAAAAACATTTTTACCAGCAATGCATTTTTGAATAGAAAAATAGCAGACATCAGTTTTCTAAAATAAGAAAAAAATAAAAAAATTTTTTTTTTCAAAATTTGACTAAATGAACCTTCTCACTATAACAGAACATTAAAAAATTGCCTTAAATACCCACCTTTTTGGCATTAAATAACCCACAGAGGTGTTGATATGCCATTAAACAAAACTCAAACTCATCTAACTCAAGAGGAAATTTCAGCACAATGTTTGAGAAAAGCTTTGCTGAAAATTTTCTAGGGTTTTTGGGCCAGTATTTTTGTTCCCATTAGATTATTTTTCACAACTCATTTCTGGTGAAATGATTACTTTTTTTGTTTACCTCTATTGTCTATCTTTTTTTTATATCTTTGAGATGAGGTATTGTAATTATTCACAATCATTGTTTGGACTGTTGTCCTCATCTTTATTGCTATATTAATGACATTTCAACCATTGTATGCTCCAACCTTCTTCAGGTGATTAGAATTTTGAACTAAACCCTTTATTCTGATCATTAGAACATAAGACATCCAGAAGTGGCATGACTCATGGAATGAGAACAATCTATTCCAGTGATTGAAATAAAATGTTCAGTTCAAAATTCCAGTCATCTGAAGATGGTTGGAGCATACAATGGCTGAAATGTCTATAGCAATAAATATGAGCACAGTCCAACTAATGTAAATGTTTATCTTTCTTTCTTTTTTTATGAATCTTAAATCTCTGGATTTTGATCCGTGTTGTCAGCATGTACAATTATCATGTTTATATGGGAAAAGACTTTTTGGATGCTAAGGGTTAAAGCAAATGTATTTTCATCTTAGTAACCCTATTGGTGTATTTATCGTGGTTACCTCTTTGAAGTTATCGTCTATCGGTACTTGGTGGTATGCTGTTTTAAATCTATTTTTGCAAAAACGCTCATTCCTGCCAGTGCATGCAATACAACTTCAACATTCGGTATGGGATACGAATCTGAACAGATTTTGATTTACGCCTTTTTTGTAATTACCACAAATACGTAAATCACCATCTGTCTTCCTCAACACTACAATGGATGATGCCCACTTGCTACCCCCAGGGGGAACATGTTCAAGAAGGTCTTGTTCTATTAATTTTTGATAGTTTTGTTACTACTAATGGCAACAAACGTACTGGTACTTTTCGTGCCTCATAATAAGAAGGGGAGACATTTAATACTTGAAAACTTGGAAATTTCGTAAAATAAGAGTCATCCTTTGATGCCTTTGTCGAAGTGCTAAACCTATGACCTTAAAGCGAACTGTGACTACAAAGGTATCAGCTGCAGGAAATTTATAGATATAAAACTATTCTCAAAAGCCATTGCGAACAGTCTTCCAGGCTTTAGCAAATTAATCATTCCAATTCATGGTCAGTATGTTATGTACTAAAATCTAATCAAGCAAGAACTATTGCAAGTAACCATGAAATTGGGATATGAATGGTGTTAGTTAAGGAATGCGTTTTCAAACACAAGTAGTTAAATTGTTTGCAATGACTTTTGTTAAAGAAATCTCGAGGGGAAGATGAATCATTTAGTTGTTATTCACGCGCACATTTGAGAATGGAAAATTTGAAATTTCGTTCAAATTCTCGGGAGGAAATGTTTGCCTTTAGAATTGTTATGACAGATAAATGGATAGAATTTTATTGAATATGTAAGGCATTTAATTGCAGCTGCATATCTTTCTATTTCTGAAATAGATGACAGATTTAAACATTGGATTTTGAAAATTCATGAGCAAATTTACTGTAATATTACGGAATGAATCATTGCCATCTTCTTGTACCATTTTCAGACCAGTGTTCACGTTCATTATCTTTGACTCATTATGTTAATGATCACGAGGAAGAATGAAACTTCTAGTTTGTAGAAGACATTGGCAGAAATAAATATTTATTTTTCAGTAGAATCTTCTCCTTTGTCAAACCCATTAATCATATGGATCAAATTTTATTGTGAAAATTTCATGTTAAAATTTAATTAAGAGCCATGTCAAGTTTGGGATGTATTGATCCATCTTTGTAATGACAGTATGGAGCTGCAGGGAGATGATTAATGTTTCTTTGATTTGGCCTTGTGTCAGACTTAACCGAACTCCCTACAGCTTACAGGATTTATGCAGAATTATCAGAAGGTTGGTTGTCGGCAGGTTGGAATATGTGGAATTGTGTGGAATAATGTAAGAACAAAAATATACATTTTTTATGTTAAAATAGAAATTTATTAAAAAAGATGAATAACAAGAATTCATAGAAATTAATGTTCAATGAGAAGGTTAAAGGTATCAAGATTTGTAGAAAATGTTTGTAGTAGTAATGATGGAAGGCTCAATACCACAACTTGTATTAGTAATTGTTGAAAGAGTATATATATATATATGTATGTATGTATTCAGTAGGAATGTCTTTGAATGGAGAAGAATAAAAAGTAAAAGGTATCAGCACACAAGAAGGAAGGAGAAAGAGAACAAGATGTGACTTGACTTAAAATCTGGGTCGGTTGTGGTTGAAGTTTTTCCAGTTACATTTTAGTTTGCTATTCCATTCTGACTCTGGTGCTGATCTGAGCCTTTTATTGTCATTAGATTTTTTGCACTGATTCATGAAGTCCTTTATGGTCTTGCAAGTCACTTCCGTTGGTCAGAAAATCAGTTTAACACCTACTTGCAAAATCCAGTTTCGACTTTTTTTTTTAAGCACATGGTCAATCCTTTTTCTATTTGGGAAAAAACAGGATTTCACACGTCATTGTGAATTTTTGTAAAAGTGAAAAAGAAGGTTGATTTTAATTCTTAATTTCCTATCCTACCGTATCTTTGGGAAAGGTTTTAATCTGTCTTTTCCCTCCAGTTGTGGGTTAAATGGTGGGACTGATTGGGGTCTATAGCCTTGGTCAGCAACCAGTCTACTGCAGAAAGCAATGGCAACCTACTGCGGGATAATCTTCTGCCCAGTCAGTCATGTCTCTTTTGAGACATGATCGCCCAAGCGGGTATCATGTATGTCACTTAACTAACTGACTGAATATAATAGTTGGAATCATGATTAAGGCTTCTACTGTTCATAAAGTGGCAGATTGGTTTTCTATTGTTATGAAGTAATAAACTGAACCTCCTCTAATTACTCCATAATTATATAATACATCTCCTCTCCTTCTAGCTATGAGTCAAATAATAGGACAGATTGGGTTCTATAGCCTTGGCTGACAACCAGTCTACCACAGAAAGCAATGGCAACCTACTACAGGATAATCTTCTGCTCAGCTAGTCATGTCTCTTTTGAGACATGATCGCCCAAAGCATGTATCACGTATGGCACTTAACTGACTGACAGTATCTCTGGATATGTCAACCTAGTTTATTTATGCGGACATCTCCAATGAGTGTCAGTCTCACTGCCTACTAGTCATCCACCAAATCAAACATAAAAGCAATCAAATTGAAAACACTAAAAAAAAAAAAAAAACTCCAGATATACCATTCATCTTCTACACCAGTGTAAGGGGTCTATGTTTTAACTTTCCATAAGTGGAACCCTATCTTCTTCAGTCTAAAGTTGACTTCTTGTTCCTGTCTTATACCTTTATCAATGTTTCAATCCCATTACAAAAGATAGCAATCTTCTGAGCTCCTGTAGAGACCCCGATTTCTTGTATATATGTTTCTGTATGGCACTTACCGTAGTACCACATTCGTCTTTTCTCTCAGGATGAAGGGTCAGTAATCTTTGATTGAACATCAGAAAGGAATGACAATATCCTCACTGATTTTTTTCCTTGGCCTGCTCTTATATATGCAGTGATTTCAATATTCACAACAAAGAGCGGTTAGTCATCTCAAACAAAACCATTGAGGAGAGCAGATATTAGAGAGACCTCTCCATCACCTATGTACTAAACAAATCATTAAAGAATGCATCTAAGCCTTGAACATGATACTTTGCAAAAGTTTTACCCTGCTTCATAGTCATATTTACCAGTCAGTGTCCAGAATGATTCCAAATCAAAGACATTTTCTGATTTACCATTTCATAGAACAGTTTTCCGCCATGCTAAGACAGACTGGGACAGTTTTCAGTTCTATATGATGAAAGCTCCTCTCTTAACATAGATCTCTTAGACTCTCAAATGAAATGACTATATAGAATCCATAGCTAAATCCGCTGCTAAGAAAGTCGGTTCTCTGTGTAGGGCCAGGAAGTTTCTTTCCGACCTGAAACAATCTTGCACATATATAAATCTACCATCAGCTCGTGCATATTGCTGCCATATCTGGTCGGGTGCTCCTGCTATCCACATAGGTGTCCTTGACAAAGTCCAGCGGAGAATTTGTAATGTGATAGATCCCAACTTGGCAGCTCGGATACAGTCACTTTCTTATTAGCGCAATGTGGCTTCCCTGTCTCTCTTCTCCAAATACTTTCACAGCTTCGACTCCAATGAACTTAACTTACTGGTGCCCACTATGTATGAATTTGCTTGAGCCACAAGATTAGCAACTATGTCCCATTCTTTTACTGTGAAACCAATAAATTGTAAATGCAAATTCTTCTCCAGCAGCTTCTTTTCTCGCACTTCCCACCTATGGAATTCTTTTCTGTTTACTTGCTTCCCTGACAGCTACAATCTCCAAGAATTTAAATGTAAAGTCAATAGTCATCTCCTGTCTCTCTAACCTGCACTCTCTCTTGCTTGCTCCTTTCTCTGTTCACTTTACTCTCATCAGTATTCTCATTCTTCTCTTACCCACTTCCTGATACCCCCTATTACCTGTCACTCTTTCTCATAACTTTCCTCCTATATAACCCCCTGCAAAACAGTGTCAGTAAAATGCCTTGTTTGGGGCGAGATGATTATAAAAAAAGATTTCAAACAATCTGCCCCAAAACTGCTGACCTAATCTCCAAATGAATTATTTCTGGAATGGAGTATTTCATACCCACCAAAACATTCCAGCAAAAATCGCTAAGCCAAGGTTCACTCTTGAATGTGCTGCAGCCATAGATTACGAGAACCACTATTTCAATATCTATTGCAAGGAGCAGTGAAGTTGGACATTACTTACTGCAGAACCATTCTCATTCATTTTAAGAGAGTTCTGGAAAATGCCGAATACAAATACATGCAAGCTTATGAATTCTGGAAAATCACCAACCAAATTAAGAACTGAGGCAAAGTGGCTGTGCCCACTATTATAAATGGGCCTGAGGTTATTATCTGCCTTGATGTTTTTCTCAAACTCTGTTTGATGACAAAGGTTATTCCCTTTCTACCTTTTTACGTCTCACTGAGCAAAAATCTCAGTAATATATTCTAGTCTTCAATCCTTTAACATGTGATTTTTGAAAATGTATTTTAACTCTGATTTGCATGTTTCTTGTTGGCTGTTAAATGAAAATGCTTAAGACATCTGATTTCCTTAATGCTATGAAATTGTTAATTAAAGTGTGCAACAGCAGGGAAACTTTGATGATCTGAAGATAAAATTCAGTGTCTATAAATAATTCCTTTTTTTTTTTTTTTTTTTTTTTTTCATTTTTGGCAGAAAAGTACATATATAAGATTTGAACTGTAAAATTTCTATCAGTGATAATATTCCTCTCATCCCCGGAACTCAAACAGAGATTTGGGTGCCTCAGAGGATATAGTTTCTACAGAGAGCCCTTTAATAAACACCAACAGCATTGCCCTGAAGAGTGAGTCCCACTTATTTTTTTATTCCTTGGTTTGTTGAAAAATGACACAGGTATGTTCGAAAATTCCGAATTTAAATCTTACTATTCATGGTTCAGTTTAGTCAACAAAACACTAGTATATAATATATATCATCAGTTTTATTGCCAATATTTTTATCATTTTGTAGGCTTTTTATTCCTCAAATTTTATTAACCCACTTATTAAATCTAAATTATCTTTATACATACATATATATATATACCCTTGTGTAAATTAATTGAGACAAAATGAATAATGTCTTCCTAGAATCTTTCACACTTTTCCTGATTGTGTATATGTCATCTCTTGACTTTGATTTTCTCTTTTGTCTGCATTTTCTTTTACATTTGAGACTGATGGCTCCAGTTTGTTTTCTTGCCTTGATGACATGACTGGCAGTTTAAAGGCTGACACCAACAATATCCATGTGCAGAGTTACAATTCTTATATGCTTCCTAAGTGCAATGTTTGTTGCAAACAATGGTCATAAGACAATTAATCAACAGTTAAGACAGTCATGTCTGCGTATGACAAAAATCTGATGCAATCATAGATGACGCAAAATTTTCCAAAGACAAACAAATTTCATCGTACAGAAAAAAATGGATTCATATTGCTGCACACCATTTCAAATGACCTAATCTGAGGAAAAAGTAGAAACCAATTACACCCTATCACTCCAGTGGGTTGAATTGTATGATTAAAGAAAGAAAACTAAAGCAGCTGTTTCAGTTAATTTGTCCAAGGGTATACATATGGTATGAAGGAACATGAATATAACAGGAAAAAAATATGCATGAAGAAAATGATCAGCTAGATTCAGTTAACAATCAATGGTATCACCTTTCAGCTCCATCACTTGAAGTGTTTTTTTATAGTTAGTAACTAATTTAATACAAATTTATTTTGGTATATTTTTGTATTCTTACAAAGAAAATTTCTTTAATTATACTAAATTTGATGTTTGCTTTGATTGAGCCCTAACTTGAAAATCTTGCCATGAATCTTTTATTGGATTCAGGTTTAGACTAACTGGATGCCAAATTACAAATATTGATTTCTTTTTCGCCACTTTTCGATCAGTTCACAAGTTTAGTATTATCAAGCAGGAATGGGAAATGGTACCTAGCCGTATCTTTAATATCTTTATTTAAGATATTGCAGTACTCTTACTTTTTCATGATTCTGACAATTCTAAGAAGTCCAGGGCTTCATTTCCACTAAAACACCACAAAAACATAAGATTACCACTCTCATATTTTGCACTAAGAATGGTGTTCCTAGGGTTTATGGCTTCACCTCTTTTGCCCATTTTCTCTGTCTGATTCTGACCCAGAAATCAATTATCTACCATTATAAAGTTTAAAATTTAATTTACCAATTTGTTATGCTCAATAGTTTCTAATTTGCTTAAAAGAAGCCTAACCTTCTTTCCTTCAGGCCACGAGTGGCAGTCCTCATTATGTATGTCCGTATATTTTTCATAATACTCCGCAAAAGTTATTTCTTCATCTGGACTGTATGTGAATATTTCAATTGATTTCCATATTGTATTCTCCTGGAAAGAATCATTTTGTAGATTTTTCTCTTTTCTCTTCTCAGTTATTTCCAGAATTTTGTTTTGAAACTTCCGATGCATCTTTTCAATTTTTTGTTGGGATTGCATTTGTCTATTGAAAGTTTCCTTCTGTATCTGCATCTGGAATATTTGTTGCTCTAATATTTTTGTCTGTTGTTCCTACTGGAACTTAAAGAATTCCAGGAATAGACTTTTACGTTCCTCCATTTTTGCAAAGAGTTTACACAATGCCTAATACTGTAGAGGAGGGGGTGATACGAATTTGCAATTCATGACCTACTTGAGCAAACTGTATTATCAAGAAAAATATTTCTTTTCTCAGTTAAGAACACGACAGATTTTTTTCATCACTAAATTGACTTCTTGGCTTGCAAGAAACTTTGCCAAGTTTTTTTTTCTCTGTATAAGTGCAAATTTTGTCACTGAAAATTGTTTTTGATGAGTGAAAAAGAGAAAGAAAAAAAATTTTTCTTTATTACTCTGAATGAATTGGATCTTTGTCTGATATCCAAATCCTTGTTGCCAAAATTGTATTTTGGTGAGTGGAAAAATTCTTTTTATCTTCTCCATGTGAGTATCTTATCTTCGTCGTCAAAATTGTTGTGGAGTTATTTTCGGAGTGGAGGCTAGTATTTGTGCTAAAGTCAGTTCTAATAGGTTCACTGTACAAAACGTTAGGAATTTGGTATAATATGTATTACGCAGTGTAATCTTGCCAGGTCACTGACTACTTTCGTATTTGACTAACTGTTGGCTACTATTGTCCAATATCAACTGACTCACATTCCTCTTACTACTCCTACTTAGATTAGGTGGGAGAGTCTATTCACTATAGAATAGGTGTGTTTCACCATGACATATATATAAATAATCAAATATGAAAAGCCCAGTGAACTATTAAACCAGAGGAATGAACTCTTTTTCAAAAATGCAGACACTAACATATTTTTCAAAAATGCAGACACTAACAATTGAAGTTTCACTTAAAACTTTGATTTGGGAAAAAACCCCAATCATTAATTTAATTTGAGATGAAGTTGTACTCACACTATCATGTTTATGTGGATGTATAGGTATATATGTGTATATGGATACATATTTATGTGTGGGTGTGGATATGTAGGTAGAGGTGTATGTATATATGTGCATGTGGGTGTATGTAGACATGTATATGTGCGTATGTATGTGTGTGTATATATATATATATATATATATATATACACGTATAATTAATTTCTTATATCTATATGTGGGTATGTGTGCATATATGAAAAGTACAATAACAAATCAAAATTTAACTTGTCTGTCATATTCATTGAAACATATGACAGAAAGGTTGGATTTTATATATATATATATATTTTCACTTAGAACTCTATCTAAAAGTAAAATCTACAAATAGGCATTGATTGCTAACCAATTTTTTTTGTGACGTAAATTTTTTAATTTCTCAACCTTCATTTTTATTACTTTTTTATTTCATTTTGAAAATGTGGCAGTTGCCGATGAGATGTGAAATCTCTCTTAGGGATTTCATGTTGAAATGATCATTCAACAGTTTTGAACATCGAAATTTATTTTATTTTATATATATATATATATATATATACGCGTGTGTGTGCATATGTCAAATGCAAAATAAAACGTAGTCAACCAAAATGAGTAGAAGAAACCAAATCATTATAAAACAATAAAGCATATACTCACTCAAGTGCACTAAAAAGATAATAACACATTCAAATAATAAAACACTGAAAAGAAGTTAACACAGTGAAAGCAGTCAAAAGCAATTAACCAGCTGTAGAACCACTCATATACAAAAATATGAAATTACACCAAGCTTCATATAAATAAGAATGAAACTGGAACGTAACAGCAGATTTAAAAAATAAGCTCTGAGAATGAAGACATTATATTGGTGCCTTCACAAAATTGCAAAATTAGCATGACTCTGCATGACAATAAACCAGTAACAGACCACTCCCACAAAATATCGAATTCTACCAAGTTACATATAAATAAGAAATAAAAATGGAGCTTAAGACCAGACCAAAAACTTAGCCCTGCCAATTGACAACATCATATTGGTGTCCTCATGAATCTTTGAAGTTGGCAGGAATCTGCTCAGTTCAGTGAAAACTTTTCTGCATTAATCATATTAATGCTCTGTCTTTACCCAGATATCAAGCACTTCACAATAAAAAAAAACCTACTTGCCAAAATATCTTTTATCAGTAAAATCATTGAAATAAAATGCGAATCTCAGTGCTAAACATTATCACAACTCAATACTATATATATATATATATATACACACACAGACATTTCAAGTTATATAACCTTGAAAACAGTCAAAAGAATCAACATAATGTATTAATTATTTGTTTTGATCTATAAAAATGGCATTTGTGATCAAGAAATCTGTCCATTTGACATTTGAACCAAAAGATAACCAGAATATTTTGACTGACTTTTTTCTCTTTTTTAAAATATTAACCCTGGCAATAATATAATAAAGACAGAAAGATTAAAAACATTGACATGCCCAGGATATATTGAAGGCAAGAGTGACATTGGGAAACAGTAAGTAACCTACTTGATTTTCATGTGTAAGTGGATTGTCAAACAGGGAAAAGAAAAGATAATAAAAAGAAAAACATTTTGAACTACAAAGGATAGGAATGTTTGGAGAACTATAATCGCCCCAGTCTGGAAGAAATCATCATCAATTTATCAACTGCTTCAAACTTTGGTGGATAAGGGCAGAAAAAAAAGACAATTTCTTCCGAGATGATCTTGTAGAGGGGGCTCTGAGAAGTTCTTACATCACTATGTCCATTTACTCTTTGTCTGACCAGCTCTTTTGTTGCTATTCCTGCTTGCATCCACCTTTAACTGAACGTTAAATGATGGTCTTGCAGTAGCTGTAATGCCATGAGACATGGCCTAACCATGTCATCTTCTGACATTTAATAGTGGTGAGGAGAGATTTCTGTCAGTCAAAAAGACTTTTGACTTTGCTCTGTACATCGTCAAAGTTTTTCAAATGAATATGTTTGTTGTGGTGCAGTGAATATCAGCTCAGAATGAGAAATTGGACAGCTGAGTTCAAATTCTTGTTGAATTCGTTGCATTCACATACGCACAAATACCCTTGGAAAAGATTTTAATCCATCTCTTCTTTTTCCAACAATGGTTTTTTTTAAAATCATATCACCCCGAGCAAGGCGGTAATGCCACTGATATGCAGCGAGCTACATAAGAGAAAAATATTAGAGGAGAGTGAAGAGAAGGACAAACCAGTTAGAAAGGAGCAAGAGAAGGATGGGATTACAGGTGTGATGACAGTTGCAAAGGTGGAGAGAAAGGAAAGGATATACAGAGTGGTGTGGAAAGAACTAGGGTCAAGTAGTTAAGAGATGAGTATTGACCTTGCATTTAAATTCCTGGAGGTTGTAGCCATCAGGAAAGCAAGAATAAGGAAGCAAGTTCCACAGGCAGGAAGTGTGAGAAAAGAAGCTGAAGGAGTAGAATTGTTGAATCGTAAGACAGATTGAGTTCTATAGCCTTGGTTGGCAACCAGTCTACTGCAGAAAGAAATGGCAACCTACTGTGGAAAAATCTTCTGTTCAGTCAATCATGTCTTAAAAGAGACATGATCGCCCAAGCATGTATCACATATGGCAATTAACTGACTGTAGGCACATCCAACTTAACTCAACACCTCTGTCCAGCATCACACCTACCTGCGTCACTCAATTGTCCTTCATTTTGGTAATGTTCTCACTTTTCTGTTATTTACCAATATCTTGAAATCTCTATATCTCCGAGGAATGCCAGATAGCTAGATCTACATGTTAGCTTTAGGTGAAATTCTTGACCTTGGTTCTTGTGGATATTTGCTAGAGCTGTCAAACAGAAATAAAGGATATCCTCTTCATTTTTAAAGTCGCGTATTTTCTGCTGTATAAATTGAGATAAAATGATATTACTTAATGTCACAAATTTATATACTGAAAATATTAACATGCAAGTCTAGGTTAAATTGACTGCTAAGCATCAAGCATTTTTCTGTATTGCAATTCATTGTAGGCTAGAATATGCATTGTGGTGTAATGGATATAAGCTCGGAATGAGAAATTTGAGAGCCGAGTTCAAATTCCAGTTGAATTTGTTACATTCACTTATGCACAAATACCTTCGGAAAAGATTTTAATCCATCTCTTCTCTCTCCAACAATGGGTTGAATAGTAAAACAGATTGAGTTCTATAGCCTTGGTTGACAACCAGTCTACTGCAGAAAGAAATGGCAACCTACTGTAGAAAAATCTTCTGCCCAGTCAATCATGTCTTGAAAGAGACATGATCGCCCAAGCAAGTATTGCACTTAAGTGACTGACTGATATATTAAAAAATGAAATTGCATCAGAAATATTTTATATTAGTTGGCATTAATTTTAAATATAATAATGTTAAATAATTTTATTGCAATGTTTCAGCTAATGTTTTCTAATCTTTTTTCAGGTTTTCTTGTTTCACAGTTTTGATGTATTATACAGGTGTTGTTTTTTGCTCCCTCAAAAGGGAAACAATTTGGATTGGCAAAGATTCTTGTGAATTTTCAAGTTTGTAACTTTGAATTTACAACCATATCACATGGAAATACGAATTCTCATTCAATCGCTAAAGTTAAGCAATGTTGACCTATGTCAGTATTTGGATGGGTGACCATTAGTAAATGCAAGATGTTGTAAGCTATGTGACATGCATAGCATCATGATGATCATAATCAATAGTCGTTTACTGTATTGTTGCAGAAAACACATCAACATGAGATACTATTCTCATGTTAATTTTTTGAGCCTTCTCTTTCAAGGCATGTTGCAAAAGAGCACTTCAAGATTTTCCTGGAGTATATTGCCAGTTCATTCTGTGGTAGGGTGGTTGCCAACCAAATCTATATAATCCAGTCTGTCCTGCTATTAACCTTCTCCAAGCTGGTTTTTAATTCAGAGACCCCTTCTCCTAAACTGGTTGCCACTCAAGGCTATATAACCTGGTCTGTTCTTCTATTTTTCCATAACTGGGCAGAGAGAAAGATGGATTCATACATTTCCCAAGGACATAAGCATGTAAGTGAATTTGATGAAGTCAACTGGAATTTGAACTCTGCTCACTGATTCCTAAATCCAAGCCACTGTCTATTACTCCACTATGTCTTCATACCTTCATTTATATCTACAAAAAAGTTAAAGTAACCAACTCTTAAAAGGACAAAGATATTCATTGAATTTTGATGTTATTTAATTGTTCACCTATATTGCATATGCTGTATTATTGTTTTGTGCTTTAACTGATGACAAGTTTCTAGGACTTCTTTAATATCGGGATGATTTGTCTTCTTGTCTTTAATTGATGTTCAACTAGATAGGGTATCTGAGAATATTATAAACTTCCTATCTTTTGAATTTTCTGTCATTTTAAGTGCTTTTGGCTTGTAGTTCAGCTGCATAAATGGATGCATTGTTCAGCAGCCTAATTTGTTTATGAATTTGTCTGTGGCTGCTGCACCTGTTCTATGTTGAATTTTTGGTCCGCAAAAAAGGACATGATTTCCCTCATGGACCAAGCATGTGTGCAATAATGAGGTGTTGGAAAGAATGGCAACAAAAAGAAAATTAATAGTTCCTGGGACATGCAATGAGGGCTTGGAGAACCTGATACTGACAGGTCAGATAGAGGGAAAAAGAGATAGAGGAAAGCAGCAGATAACATATTTGAAGGACCTGATCTGGTGGATGACAGAACAGGGGTTGCGTGGTGTAACAGGAAAATGCGTGCTAAGAGCCACCAGGGATAGGGAGATGTGGAAAGCCATGATTGCTTACCTCCTGAAAGGACATGGCACAAAGAAGAAGAAGATGATTTCCCTCAGAAATAAAAATGTGGTCTACAAGTAGGTGTGACCACCATAAAACATTGCCGAGCACATCAGTTCTAGTTATTTTTCACTGTAACCATTCAAGACCATCAACTTCTTTATTTCAAATGTTTACAGTATATTGATGGTCCAAGTTGTTACTACAAAAAATGCCTAAAATTGCAACAAAAAATGCCTAAAATTGCAACAAAAAATGCCTAAAATTGAAACAAACAATGCCTAAAATTGAAACAAAAAATGCCTAAAATTAAGATGAAACAACTCAAAAATGAATACTGCTTGAGAAATGCTTTATATTAAAAGAAATGAAGGCAATGAATATAAATCATGTATTTTTCAGCTTAGAATTCATCTCATCCAACTTCTGGTTGGTTTTGTGACCTGTCAGTTTAGAAGCACTCCCACATAATACAAGGTGTTTTGTCAGTATAAACAAGGCCAGTGCTAGGATCTTTAAGGCCCACACCGAATCTATGATATGAAGCCCTCCACTTTACTATATCTTAATTTACTGTTGTATACCTACCTGTATGCAAGAATGGGATGTTCCTATCCTCTTAAATATGTGGACACTATTGGAGTAGTAGAGTAGAGTGATTATACTGACTAGCAGTTCACTAGCAGTGTATCTACTTCATGCAGCATGCGAGTCATATACTTGTTGATATGCTATTATTCCCAACCTCCGTTTTGATGATTACTCATGCAGTAACCTTTTAGGGTTATAACAAATATGTATGATTCTACTGATGAAACATTTAATCTGAAGTCTTCTAAGAATGAATGTATAACATAGGAGTTTTTACCTTCATTTTGCCATTCATTTATGCACTATTAGCCCAAGATATATAATGTTTAATTGTGATAATGTTTAGTGCCAAGCTTAATGTATTTTGACAAGCAGGTTTTTTATCGTAAAGTGCTTGGGGTGGAGATAGAGCATTGATAAGTACAAAGAGTTTGTCTCTTTAACTGAGCAGATTCATAACAACTTTAAAGTTTTGGGATAACATCTAGCAGTTCATTTACTTCATGCAATGTGTGAGTTTTGTACCTGTTGATATACTGTTCTTCCCAAACTCTATTTTGGTGATTACTCATGCAGTAACCTTTTAGGGTTACAACATTTACATAAGGTAGTATTCATAAAAAAAATAGATTTTATTGTAACCTAATTATTAGTTATAAGTTCAATGCATGACAACAACTGTGGCTAGTTAAATGGTGATAGCTAAAGCATCTGGTAGTGGCATGACTCATAGAATGAGAACAATCTACCCTGGTGATCAAAAAGAGTACAGTTCAAAATTCCAATCACCTGAAGAAGGTCAGAACGAAAAACACCTGAAATGTAAATATGGCAATAAAGATGAGTACAGCAGTTTGAACAATGTAAATAATGTAAAAATTTCAGAAATATAGACAAATATTGAAAGCTACTTAAGTTACTACTTTCAAAATACATTATCTAAAATGGTATGAAAATGTGCTTTCATTTTATATATAATATCATTTATAGTGAAAAATTTATGGAAAAGCATAATTATCTTTTTAAAATTACTGTATGTATTCGTGTTCCTAAAATAAATCATATATATATATATATATATATATATATATATATATATATATATATATATATATATATATATATATATATATATATATATATATATATACGCACACACATACTGAAATTTTTTTTGTGGTGATGATGGTGGGGCTGACCAAGAAGAATATCATAGAACTATGAAACATAGTGAAATGTCTTTACTGTTCGGCGTCTTCATCTCACAGTTGAACAAACTATGTACATAGTTTCAAAGTTTCTTTAACATTTTTCCCACCAAATTCTGATGTTTGATTTTTGAAATACTGATAAGGCCAAGTCAATCGAGTATGTTTATATCTATATATTTTTATCTATACATGTGTATATTAAAAGGTGGCATCTAAGGTTATCAGTTCTTTTAATAAATGATTTTGTCAATAATTTAGAATCCTCATTTAAATGCTGACAAAAATGCCAAATGTTAAAGTTAAAATACATTTTTAGAATAAATTCTCACATGCTAGTTTAAATAAAAATTTAGGCATACTCAGTTCATACAGTTTCCACAAAAAGCTTTATCTACAAAAAAGTCTAGCTCTAAACTAGCTCTAAACTATTAGATATCATCAGTAATATTACACATGTGACTCCCCACTAAAAATCTCTCTTCATTTTTTTTATGTCATGTTTGCAGGAGACCCAGGCATGTCCAAAAATTTCCATTTGATTACATATTTTTCATGATCCTTGTATTTTGTCAAAAGGCTTACTAAAATACTAATACGATATATACTTACTAATATGTCAGTTTTTCAATATGGCAGTAAATGCTGGACAATATCATCAAAGATGAAGGAAAAACTTGAAGCAACTGAAATGTGCTTCTACAGAAGAATGCTGCGGATATCATGGACTGAGCATGTGAGCAACGACGAGTTGTTGAAAAGAATGGAAATGAAAAGGAAATTAATATCGAGCATCAGGAAGAGACAACTGAAGTTCCTGGGACATGCAATGAGGAAGGAGGCCTTGGAGAACCTGATACTAACAGGCCAGATAGAAAGAAAATGAGACAGAGGAAAGCAGTGGATAACATATTTGAAGGGCCTGAGCTGGTGGATGATGGAACGAGGATTGCGTGGTGTATCAGGAGAAAACATACTAAGAGTCACCAGGGATAGGGAGAGGTGGAAAGCCCATGACTGCCTACGTCCTGAAAGGACAAGGCATGAAGAAGAAGAATATACAATGATTGTTTGTTGGCTATTTTTGTTTTATGGCATATCAACCTCGGCGGGTCATTTATTGCCAACTAAATTTTATTTATTTGTTGGTGGTAATACCTTTTCCTTTCAACAATTTATTGTTGTTTTTATATAAGTTTTGTGTCTAGTAATACTTTTTTCTTTTCAAGTATCAAGATTCATTGGGATTTGTTTTTAAGGGCAGGGTCCCCAAATCCTACCCTGTTATTTAACCCATAACTGGATGGAAGGGATGGATTAATTCCCTTTCCCAAGGGTACCAGTGCTTAAGTGAATGCAGGGTATTCAACTGGAATTCAAACTCGGCTCACCGATTTCTCTTTTCAAGCCGATATCCACTGCATCACAATGCACATCCATCACTAAGTGCTTACAGCACTTGGTATTCTCAAGTGGTCACCCATCTAAGTACTGACCAGGCTCAACGTTGCTTAACTTTGGTGATCGATTGAGCAAGAACCAATGTATTCAACGTGATATGGTCGTAAACCATATACAATGAATAATTATGATCAGTGTTGTTATTTTGTTAACTTCCTGATATACACACATATATTTTTTAACAAAAATTTTATGCCACAGAATTTGGATATTATTTTTAAAATGAAGTACATTCTTTTTCTTTAAAAGAAACTTTGTTCTGTTGTAATAATAAATTTATTTTAGTCGTGGCGCCTGATTTACCTCCATTTTCTCACTTTTTCAGTTTTACTGTTTATGATTGATTTTTTATATATTCAATTTTTTTTTTACCACTTTTTCTAATGTATCATTCTGAATAAGTGTTGGTAAAAAATAATTATCACTGTTTGTTCAGACTGTTGTCCTCTTCTTCATTGCTATATTTATGGTGTTAAGATGGAGCATAGTAAGGAAAAAATAAAAACTATGCAAAAGGAGATAAATTCTGCTGATTTTGTCAGAAGGAACATTTGACAATCTTGACATTTCTTCATCTTGGCTTGTTATTCAATCAGAGAGTAGAAAATAACGACAGGATGTTTGCATGAAAAAATATTTTATAGCTAATATGAAACCTAGATAACATTAATATCCTATCCCCCACAAAAAAAAGTTCTTCATTTTTAAGGCATAAACTGTAAGTGACACCCAATAAAGATTGAACCCAGTTTGAAGATCTTTAAACTTTTGAATCGATTAAACATGATAACCAAAACCAAGAATATTGTCTTTTGTTGGATCCCCAGCCACATTGGCATTTTTGGTAACCCAAAAATGAACATGGCTTCAAAGGAGTCTCTGAGAGAGGATATCTTCAATATGAAGTTCCCATTCACAGATCAAAGGCCTGCAATAAAAAGATAAATTCAACTCAAATGGCAAAATTGTTGGTCGACTTGTCAGAACAACAAACTCTTCCAAATTAAACCCAATTTGGGAGAGTGGAGAGGTGCTTTGAGGAAATCCAGAAAGGAAGAGGTAATACTGTCTCGAATTAGGATAGGACACACCTTTTTTTACCCACTCCTGGCTGTTAAGAGGAGTAGATCTGCCCAAATGCTTTAGATGACGGATGGCTAATAGCATAAGACATATACTAATTGATTCTACAGACCTGGCAAAAATTCGTCAACAGTTTTATGAAGTACAGAACTTAAAATCTTTATTTGAAAACATCAACATGGACAAAATACTAGCCTTCCTTCAGAAAATTGACCTATTTAATAAAATTTAACTTTATTATATAGCTTCAACATAGATGTATAAACTTTAACATTTCTTCCTAGCTGTGGGTAAAATAGCATGCTGTGTTCTGTATGAGCTTGTTTCCAGGGATTAACTGTGATTTAAAATAAAAATACTCTTCCGGCCTTAAATGACCATATAGATGTTGATAGGCTATTAAACGGGAACAAACAAACTGAAGATCTTTAATTTTTGAGGGTGAAACTTAAGTTGCTTTGACCTTATTTTTTTACTCTTCATTTATCTTCTATATTCCATGTCTCTTTGGTACATAGGCAATAATCATTCTCCTGTCTTTTGTAGCTCTCAATAAATTTTGTCTTTTTTTTTTTTTTATCTCTCCTAAACTTTTTTCCGCTACTCATTTTAATCAAGCTCACTAGGCAGATTATGCATTGTTTCCCTCCATCTCTCTTGCCTCCAATCTGATTTTGAGCATTAGATTTTTCAAGTTTTCTTTCCTCATTATCTGCCCTACAAACTTTGACTGTTTCTCCTTAAGGCTAAATTTAAGTTTCTTTTTTGTTTCCATTTTCTCTAAAACTTTCTTGTTGCTCACATGTTGGGTCTATGGTATTGTCAGCATCTTTCTATGGAATGACATTTCTGTTGCTTCAAGTCTTTTTTTTCATCTTTCAGGAGATTGTCCAGTGTTCACTGCCATATAGGAAGACTGAGATAGCATAATAGTTCAGTACTTGTTTCTTTGTTTTTAATGAAATTTTCCTGTTTCTTAATATTTTGCATAGCTTTTAGAAGGTATCTTTGACTATCCTAATGTGCCTACAGATTTTAGTGTGGCCCTTTCCATCTCTTGTTAAAACATTTCCCAGATATTTAAATTGTTGCACTTGTTTGATTTTGGTATTATTAATTTATGATTTGCATGTTGTGCTCTTCTTGCTTTCCTTCAATACTTTCTGAAGTAATTCTTGTATTTTCCTTTTCATATCTGTTACCAACACTGTGTCATCCGCATATCTTATGTTGTTAATATTGTGGCTGCCAATAATGAATCCTGGCAGATCTTTCAAAATTGTGTCTCACTGTAAAGGTTAAATAAAAGAAGACACATACGTACTTTCTATTTTTGTTATTATTTTATTTTTTACTTTTCTTCACATATATGTGTGTGTGTGCGCATGCGATGAGATAAAGAAGAAATAGGAAATGTTTCAAATATATTTCATTTTTATTGAAGCTTCATCAGAGAATGATAAATAGAGAAAAAGAAGAAAGAAATTCTATTATCTTTTGTGTTGTTTGAATCATAATTGTTATTCATGTTTCATGTGAATTCCTCTTGATAAACAAATGTTAGTATAATTTATAGCATTTTGAAATTAAAGAGAGACAATTCGTCCAATCCAAGTTACAAGAAAATACATGTAAATGTGTGTTTATATCATCATCATTTATCCATCACACCCAATGGTGCATAGGGCAGCAACATTTTGTTGCTGTTTCTGTAACAAACTGTTTTTTACAGGGCAGGGTTGTTAGCCCTGCACCCAACCCCCAAACCTGGAGGACCGGTGGACCATTCTTGGTCCTTACATTTACAGCGCCTGGTATTTCCAAATGGTCACCCATTTAAGTACTCACCAGACTCAATGTTGCTTAACTTAGGTGATCGGACAGGAACCGGTGCATTCAACACAATATAGCCGTAGACGTGTATTTATATGCATTATATTAAATTTTATATAATTCTCTCTTTTCACAATGAAATTGTTATTAACCAGCTGGTATTAATAAGATTTTCATGTCATGAATTTTAATTTATGTTATCATTTTTCATTGGAAATATTTATCATAAGTTGTTTTATGGCGTTGGATTGAAAGTTGATGATTCTATCAAGATAAATAGGGAGAATTATTTTAGGTTCTTAGACAAGAAATCTTCCAGTGATTTTCTGAATTTACAACTGAGAAGATTTAACAAACACAAGAAAAAGCGTTTTCACATTTTGAAAATCTGAGAAGTGGTCATTATTCAAGAAAAGAGTTCTCAAAGACAACAAATTAATGCAATCTGCAGAATCTCCAAGTATTAAGTGAATAGAAAACTTGTATATTTTCATTCTAAAAGATGTATTTAGGAAGGGTAAATTATTTAAGCTAAGATCTCTTAAAGACATCAAATTAATGGAATCATCTAAAGAATCTTTAGATATTAATCCAATAGAAGACCTTTATACTTTCATTTCAAAGAATGTAAAAAGATAGGGGAAATTATTCAAGAAAAGTTCTTGTAAAGACATCAATATAAGAGAATTATTCCCATGATTAGCAGATGTAAATAAAATTGAAAACTTGTAATTTTTTATTAAAAAAATGTAAATAAGAAGTGAAAATTATTCAAGCAATGATGTCTTAATAACATCAAATTAATGGAATTATCTTCAGAATCTCTAGATATTAATCTAATAGAAAACTTGTCTACTTTCATTTGAAAAGATCTAGATAGGAAGAAGAAATCTTAAAGACATCAAATTAATGGAATTATCTACAGATTCTTAAGATATTAATCCAATTGAAAACCTGTATAATTTCCTTTCAAAAGCTGTAGATAGATAAGGGAAATTATTCAAGCAAAGATCTCTTAAAGACATCAAATTAATGGAATTATCTGCAGAATCTTTAGGTATTAATCCAATCGAAAACCTGTATGTTATCATTTTAAAAGATGTAGATAGAAAGGGGAAAATATTTAACAAAGAATCTCACTCAGTAACACACTACCTTGACTGGCTCATGTATTGGGTCAAGTAACAGTAAAAAAAAACAACAACAAACAAGCCAAATACAGACACCCAAATATTCACACACATCTGATTGAGAGTCTGAATTTGATTTTATCTTTTTATTTTTTTTCAGTGCCGGAAACTGGGTCTTCTTCCACCTGACGAAACATTACCAAGAAGTTGTCGTATTGCTTTCCAACAGATCTGGGCAAACAATGGTGATGCGATCAGCCAGCAATATGCAGGGACGGCAGCCCTTAAGGTAGGTCATTTTCTCATATCTTCTGTTGCCACAATTAGCTCCCATCTCATGTGTAAATAATGCAGACATTTTATTCATGCCTTTGTGATAACAGGTAAAATATAATGCCTGTCATAAAGAAAAGCTGTCAGTGGAAACGTGAAAACAAATTATAAGAAAAAAATGACTAATAAAAATTTTGATTGATTAAAGAGTTTGACGTAACTTATTTTAGTGTATCAGAATTCTTCTCTTTTTTTTTTTATCACTGATTAATATCTCCAGTCCTTCTGTTTGTTTTTAAGCAGACTGCATGTTGATTTTAGGAAACAAGTTATGACAACGTGAAAAAAGTGTGTCTGTGTGACATGTTTCATCTTTTAAGACTTCAGTATACTAATATGATGTTTACATTGATGCAATTACACATGCTCACCAAGAAATATGTATTTTTGGTATATAGATTAGCCAATTTTCATTTTTATATTACATATAAAAATGAAAATTATATATTAACAAGACAAGTTATAGTTTTTTTTAATTACATCTCCCAATTTTAACTCATTTATCTAATGTGCATTGTGGCGCAGTGGATATCGGCTCGGAACGAGAAATCGGGAAGCCAAGTTCGAATTCTAGTTGAATTCATTGCATTCACTTACGTGCAAATACCCTTGGGAAAGGTATTAATTCGTCTCTTCCCTCCATTTATGGGTTAAATAACAGGACTGATTGGGTTCTATAGCCTTGGCTGGTAACCAGTCTACCGCAGAAAGCAATGGCAACCTACTGTGGGATAATCTTCTGCCCAGTCAGTCATGTCTCTTTCAAGACATGATCTCCCAAGCGTGTTTCACGTATGGCACTTAACTGACTGACTGAATATAATAGTTGGAATCACGATTAAGGTTTATACAACTTGTGCAGCATGTTAAATGTTCAGAACATCACTGATCACGCTCTCCAGTGCGACTAAAAAATAAAACATATATTCAAAGACATCTTACATTACACGTCTAACCATTCATCCATTTCTAGATATCTACAAAAACCTTCTTGTCTACATTAACAATATAAAAAAAAATAATGAACAATAACACGACTACCCTACAACAAGAAAACAACAAAATCAAACTACAAATCCTTGAAGCAATATTCATTAAAAAACTTAAGCTGTCAATTAATAGAATCAGCTATGAATACTGTAGTAATGTTATAAAGTGTTTATAAAAACAAGAGGTTTATCATGCTTTAACACGTGCATGACCAGGACAATACAACATAAAAAGAATTTATTTTGGATAATTTTCACGTTCTAATGAACATTAAGAAATTTGTCAACCGTTACATTTAAAGCAAGAAAATTTACCATCATTTTTAACATCACAGTTTTATGTTTATCTTTTGTTAACACAACTCACACTCCTGAAGATGATCTTTGAAGAAAATTGAAAGTACTTGGGAACATCAGGAAAAGAACACAAAAAATCATCTGTCAAAGTTACAGCTCATTTCTTACTTCTTTCAATGATAATAAACAAAAGATTAACCATGAGTATGAATGGATTCTATTAAAAATAAGCAAACAATGTTAGCAATTTATTTAATCTGACATATATATATATATATATATATATATCAATCATAGAAGTAGTACAAACTAATGAGTTGGCAGTCCACTGTTTGTAGTGATTTACTTTATTAAGCCTGCTCGATGCTTAACAGAGTATTATATATGGTAATATTTTCATAAGAAGTTCCTAATAAAAAATATTACAACACAAGAACAGCGACTATAAATGCCCTGACTTAAAATATAAGAAACATAACAACAACAACAATAATAATAGAAAGAGAAAAATTTTACTATACACCCCATTTAACCAGATGATAGGACATAAATTCCTAAAATTCATTGTAAAAACTTCCCTAAAAATAACCCACTTTGCAAAATTTTTAACCAAAATACTGTGAAATTGAGCTATAGCACTATAGATAACCTTGAGAAGATCATCAAAAAGTATAATAGAATTTCAAGCAGATATAATAACCTAAACAGTCAACAACATCCTAAAAAAAATTATAATCACAATCTTAATAAGTGCAATTGCTGAAAACCTATTGAGTATCCATTAGAAAATAAATGTCCGACTGACTCTATAGTCTACCTATGCTCTATTTCTACCATAGAAAACCCCACAGTAATAGAATTTTATACTGGTTGTACCAAGAATTCTTTTAAAACCCACCATTATTTTTAAAGCTTACCACAATAGCACATCACTTTCTACTTATTTTTAGTAAATGTAACTGCAAGTTCTACTCCAACAGCTTCTTTTCTCGCACTTCCCGCCTGTGGAATTCCCTTCCACATACTTGCTTCCGACAGCTACAATCTCCAGGAGTTTAAATGTAAGGTCAATAGACACCTCCTAACACACTAACTCACACTCATTCTCTCAAACACCCTTCCTATGTACCTCCTTACCCATCTATCACCCTCTTTCTGACATTTTCTATATCTAACCACTCTTACTTACCACCTTCCACTATGCCCAATAGTGGCAGTGGAATGCCTTGCTTGGAGTGAAATGATTTAAAAAAAAAGAAAAAAAGATACCAATAAACCCCTGATATAAAATGGAAAAATATTGAAATAAAAACGGAACTTGTAAATCTTTACATGAGCCATGATTTCTATGTTTACAGAAAAAATTACAAATTATCAAATTCCCAAAAGTAATTTTGCTCAATAAACATAATGAAGTAACTTCCATTTGTCAACATCATGTAAAATGCACCCTAAAGTATAACTAATGTTTTCTAATATAACTAGACATTTATAATCTATCCCCTAGCATCTGTTGATTGGTTCTCCCATTTTCTGATAATTAATCTGTGACAGCTTAATGGATAGATCACCTACATGTGCTTGACGTGCAGTGTAATTTTAAAAAAAACAACTTTTCCGTTGTTGTCCCTTGTTCACTACTTTAAGTTAAAAAATAACTTAAGGGAAATCCTGTAACTGTTTCTCGATGACATGTGATAGTTTTTCAGACTTTATTAATGCTACATATGTATCATTCAAATTTTTTATCACTGGCATAGAAAATGTCTGGGTCTCAAGTCATTTCAAGTCTCTACCCTGCTTTACCCTTAAAATGAAATTTCTCCTATTGATCATGACCTGACTTTGTATTGGTTCACTGAGACAAACCTTCTGAAAATTCCCTACTTTAATTGTCTGGATTTGGTAAAAATTGTTTTGTTTTAAGCTTCTATGTACAAGAATTCTGAAGAGAAAAAATATTTTACTGCCTGACTAGGTGCTAATAAGGTGGTACCAAAACACATGTTTTTATTATAAACTGTTAATAAAAATATTACTATAGATTTATTTATATGGATAAATTGTCATCTAAATTTTGCAATTTTATCTCATCTTAACTCATATACGAGTATCTACCAAAATTATACAAAAATATCATGAAATACTAAAGTACATTTATTCAGTAAAATCACCATTCAGTTCAGCCATGGCTCCCAGAAGACTTCAGAATCTCTTGCATCTCCTCTGGATGGTCTCCTTGTTAAAATTTGTGAATCCTTTTCTCCATTTCATTTTTGGTATTAACAAGGAGTTTTGTTGGTCTCTTGCTCAACTGCAAGTAGCCAGATATAATGGGTTAAGTGGTTGCCGAGATTGTCTGACAATGATGACTGGGTTTCCTGCTTCTGAGGCAAAATGCAGTCCTGTTGCCAGAGAGAGGGTCTTTCACTAGCCATTTTCTTGCTTTAGGTTGATATGCCATAAAACAAAACAACCAACTAACCAACCAACCTTCTTGTCTTAGGACAACATTGCCTCCTCAAAGCACTTGATGTAGGCCTTCATGTTGAGTTTGATGCTTTGTGGGAAGAAGGAGGGAGGCATAATGTTGAAATTACAGTGATCACTCTAAACACTTTCATAATCACCATTAGACATCCAACTCTTTTCGAATCCTATGCAATGTCCTCAGATGGACACCCAAACACGCTCTGAAATCTTTGTATTATAGATTTTAGGATGAATGCCAAGCAGTACAGCTTGCCGTTTCCAAATTTCTGGTGCTCTGTTATTGAAAGACAGTGCTTAATTGACACTACTGTACTATGAAGTCAACAAAATTAAAAATAAACGATGTACATGTGTGGAATAAAAAAATTATAAAATGGCAACAATTTACCTATTGCACCCTGTATATAGGAAAGTCACCTTTACTATATACTCAAAAACATCTATATATATATATATATATAAATTGTAGTTTTGTTGTTACAATGGTTTATAAAAGCACTAGCAGTATAGCCCGGCATTGCTTGGGGGTAATGAAAGCTTAAAAACTAATCCATGGTCCTGGAGCTCCGACTCATTGGACGTTGGCACGAAAGACTAAAAAGCAATAGTTGTTTCCAGTTAAAGCGAAACCGTAGACTGAAAGAAAAATGAATGGATGTAAGTCAAATTTTGATTTCCTGGTATCGATATCAAATAAGTTTTTTCGTCGTAAACTGAATTTTGAAGGCTAAATAAGTCCTCTGAGTAAATGGTATCATGGCTAAGACTAAGAACTACAATTATACCTACTTAGACCCAAACCCAAAGCAAAAACTAAAATAAAAGGGCTGAAAAAGTACAGATATACAGGCAGATAAACACACACACAATCATCTTGCCTTTTATATATATATATATATTTTTTTTTTTAATCATATCACCCCAAGCAAGGTGATAACGCCACTGATACACAGGGGGCTACGTAAGGGTAAAAAGAATGGAAAAGAGAAAGCCGGAAACCACATCCTAAACAGGGAACAAGGGATGAGCCTCTTCACCTGTTCAATAGACGTGGGTGGAGTGTGAACTGGGCGATAGTTTAGTCTATAAATATTATTGATTTTCTGCACTATTGTAAGAACTGCAACCTTGAAACTTCTGAATATCGTTTCTTATGTCTTTGTCTATGAGTGTATCAAATTTGATTAAAATCAGACCACTTCTACATTTTTTCGATTATCAATTTTTTAATTTATTGGGGGTACCTGGACACAAAACCTAGCTAAGAACACTCGCAGATGCTTATAGTACAACTGTGAAAATTTTCAAGAAAATCGGTTCAGCCATTTCGGAGTCTATAGGTAATGGATATACACACAGAGAGATAAAGTTCTATTTATAAATAAGTTTAGATTAGATAGATTAGATTAGATTATAGCAGTAGACAAAAAATTTAATGTTTCAGAACATTATTGTTCTTCTTCAGGTGATATTTTAAAACAAATAGTGAAAATTATTTATTTTGGGAAATATAAAATCAATTTATTGTTTTTTAGGGGTGGTTAGAGGAAATTAAAGAATATGATTCTGGGTGTATCTGTTATACTCAATCAAAAGTAAGGATTAGGTTGAACTATAAAGTTGAACATTAGATCACATGAAGGTGAATGGATGAATTATGTCATGATAAAGTGACACTTTTTATCTGTCTGTAGAAGATACATATTAGGAACACATTCAAATGTTTTGAACAACAGGCCAGATTTTAAGTTTTTAGAGAAAAATTTTTCTTTACTACTGAATTTGTTAAAGGGGCTAATGTTATATAGCAATATACAACAAACAGGCATGTATATGAAAATATATAATAATATTTTTTATTGATGACGATGGACCGTGTGGCCTAGTGAACAGAGAGTGAGAGCGCGCTTCCAAGGGTTGATGGGGGGGGTGTCGTATCTGTTGCTCCTCTGGTCTGGTCTGGCTCTCTGCCTGACTCTGTCTCTCTGCCCAGACTCGTCTGTCGTGAAATCCGTGCCCGAGGTCTTTTTATCTCCAAACCGGTACTTCCGATTTTTTGCCTCACCTACGCACGCTCACGTAATTCTCAGAGACACCTGTTCTGTTTGCCTCTTGTAGCCATTTCCGCTACTGCCGGAAATAAGGTCAAACAACCATCCGTTCCTTTCAACGGCCGGAAAACGCCCCCGCTTCCTCACTTCCTCGGGTGGGCCTAGATTGTTATATTACACTAAATTGTTTAAGTTAAAATCTAAATAAAGTAATTATGGTATAGTAAAGTATTGGAGATATGAAAAACAAGTATTGTATTGGCTATTAATGTTTAATTAAATAATTATGTAATAGGAGAGTGTTTTTTTTTTAATCATCTCACCCCAAGCAAGGCATTCCACTGCCACTATTGCGCATGGGGCTACATAGGGGAAGGTAAAGAGAAGGAGTGGATAGACATAGGGAATGTCAGGAGGAAGGTGACAGATGAGTAAGGATACCGAGGATGAGGGTTGGGCAGATGGGAAGAGTGTTTTTTTTTTAATCATCTCACCCTTGCCAAGGCATTCCACTGCCACTATTGCGCATGGGGCTCACATAGGGGAAGGTAAAGAGAAGGGAGTGGATAGACATAGGGAATGTCAGGAGAAAGGTGACAGATGAGTAAGGATAGCGAGGATGAGGGTTGGGCAGATGTGGGAAGAGTAAGTAATCATCTCACCCCAAGTAAGGCATTCATCTGCCACTATTGCGCATGGGGCTACATAGGGGAAGGTAAAGAGAAGGAGTGGATAGACATAGGGAATGTCAGGAGAAAGGGGTGACAGATGAGTAAGGATAGCTGAGATGAGGGTTGAGCAGAGATGGGAAGAGTGTTTTTTTTTAATCATCTCACCCCAAGCAAGGCATTCCATACTACTGCGCATGGGGCTGCATAGGGAAGGTAAAGAGAAGGAGTGGATAGACATAGGGAATGTCAGGATGAAGGTGACAGATGAGTAAGGATACTCGAGGATGAGTGGCTGGGCAGAGGGAAGAGTGTTTTTTTTTTAATCATCTCACCCCAAGCAAGGCATTCCACTGCCACCATGGAGTGGGGCTACATAGGGGAAGGTAAAGAGAAGGAGGATAGACATAGGAAGGCCAGGAGAAAGGTGACAGAGGAGTAAGGATAAAGAGAGGATGAGGGCTGGAGCAGATGGGAAGAGTGTTTTTTTTTTAATCATCTCACTCTGGGCAGGCGATTCCACTGCCACTATTGCGCATGGGGCTACATAGGCTGCAAGAGAAGGAGGGATAGACATAGGAATGTCAGGAGGAAAGGTGACAGATGAGTAAGGAGGAAGGAGGGATGAGGGTTGGGCAGATGGGAAGGAGTGTTTTTTTTTAATCATCTCACCCCTGCTAGCAGTATTCCACTGCCACTATTGCGCATGGGGCTACATAGGGAAGGAAGAGAAGGAGGGATAGACATAGGGAAATGTCAGGAGGAAGGCAGACAGATGAGTAAGGATACGAGGATGAGGGTTGGGCAGATGGGAAGAGGTTTTTTTTTTAATCAATCTCACCCCAAGCAAGGCATTCCACTGCCACTATTGCAGAAGGGGCTGCGATAGGGGAAGGTAAAGAGAAGGAGTGGATAGACATAGGGAATGTCAGGAGAAAGGTGACAGATGAGTAAGGATAGCGAGGATGAGGGTTGAGCAGATGGGAAGAGTGTTTTTTTTTTTAATCATCTCACCCTGTAAAAAACAAGGCATTCCACTGCTACCATTGCGCATGGGGCTACAGGGGAAGGTAAAGAGAAGGAGGGATAGACATAGGGAAATGTCAGGAAGGTAATGATGAGTAAGATAGCGAGGATGAGGGTTGCAGATGGGAAGAGTGTTTTTTTTTAATCATCTCACCCCAAGCAAGGCATTCCACTGCCACTACATTGCATGGGGCTACATAGGGAAGGTAAAGAGAAGGGAGTGGATAGACATAGGGAATGTGTCAGGAGGAAGGTGACAGATGAGTGGGTTGGGATAGCGAGGATGAGGGTTGGGCAGATGGAAGAGTGTTTTTTTTTTTTTAATCATCTCACCCCAAGCAAGGCATTCCACTGCCACTATTGCGCATGGGGCTACATAGGGGAAGGTAAAGAGAATGAGTGGATAGACATAGGGAATGTCAGGAGAAAGGTGACAGATGAGTAAGGATAGCGAGGATGAGGGCTGGGCAGATGGGAAGAGGTTTTTTAATCATCTCACCTCAAGCAAGGCATTCCACTGCCACTATTGCGCATGGGGCTACATAGGGGAAGGTAAAGAAGGATAGACAGGGAATGTCAGAGAAAGGTGACAGATGAGTATGATAGCGAGGATGAGGGTTGGGTAAGATGGGAAGAGTGTTTTTTTTTAATCATCTCACCCCAAGCAAGGTATTCACTGCCACTATTGCGCATGGGCTACATAGGGGAAGGTAAAGAGAAGGAGGGATAGACATAGGGAAATGTCAGAGAAAGGTGACAGACAGAGTAAGGATAGCGAGGATGAGGGTTGGGCAGATAGGAAGAGTGTTTTTTTTTTTAATCATCTCACCCCCAAGCAAGGCATTCGCACTGCCACTATTGCGCATGGGGCCACATAGGGGGAAGGTAAAGAGGAAGGGGAGTGGATAGACATAGGGAATGTCAGGAGAAAGGTGACAGATGAGTAAGGATAGCTTAGATGAGGGGTTGGGCAGATGGGAAGAGTGTTTTAATCATCTCAATTTCAAGGCATTTCTCCCACTGCCACTATTGCGCATGGGGCTACATAGGGGAAGGTAAAGAGAAGGGGGAGGGATAGACATAGGGAATGTCAGAGAGAAAGGTGACAGATGAGTAAGGATAGCGAGGATGAGGGTTGGGCAGAGGGAAGAGTGTTTTTTTTTTTAATCATCTCACCTCAAGCAAGGCATTCCACTGCCACTATTGCGCATGGGGCTACATAGGGCCAAAAGAGCAGGGAGGGATAAGACATAGGGAATGTCAGGAGAAAGGTGACAGATGAGTAAGAAGATAGCGAGGATGAGGGTCGGGCAGATGGGAAGAGTGTTTTTTTTTTAATCATCTCACCCCAAGCAAGGCATTCCACTGCCACTATTGCGCATGGGGCTACATAGGGGAAGGTAAAGAGAAGGAGTGGATAGACATAGGGAATGTCAGGAGAAAGATGACAGATGAGTAAGGATAGCGAGGATGAGGGTTGGGCAGATGGGAAGAGTGTTTTTGTTTTAATCATCTCACCCCAAGCAAGGCATTCCACTGCCACTATTGCGCATGGGGCTACATAGGGGAAGGTAAAGAGAAGGAGTGGATAGACATAGGGAATGTCAGGAGAAAGGTGACAGATGAGTAAGGATAGCGAGGATGAGGGTTGGGCAGATGGGAAGAGTGTTTTTTTTTTAATCATCTCACCCCAAGCAAGGCATTCCACTGCCACTATTGCGCATGGGGCTACATAGGGGAAGGTAAAGAGAAGGAGTGGATAGACATAGGGAATGTCAGGAGAAAGGTGACAGATGAGTAAGGATAGCGAGGATGATGGTTGGGCAGATGGGAAGAGTGTTTTTTTTTTAATCATCTCACCCCAAGCAAGGCATTCCACTGCCACTATTGCGCATGGGGCTACATAGGGGAAGGTAAAGAGAAGGAGTGGATAGACATAGGGAATGTCAGGAGAAAGGTGACAGATGAGTAAGGATAGCGAGGACGAGGGTCGGGCAGATGGGAAGAGTGTTTTTTTTTTAATCATCTCACCCCAAGCAAGGCATTCCACTGCCACTATTGCGCATGGGGCTACATAGGGGAAGGTAAAGAGAAGGAGTGGATAGACATAGGGAATGTCAGGAGAAAGGTGACAGATGAGTAAGGATAGCGAGGATGAGGGTTGGGCAGATGGGAAGAGTGTTTTTTTTTTAATCATCTCACCCCAAGCAAGGCATTCCACTGCCACTATTGCGCATGGGGCTACATAGGGGAAGGTAAAGAGAAGGAGTGGATAGACATAGGGAATGTCAGGAGAAAGGTGACAGATGAGTAAGGATAGCGAGGATGAGGGTTGGGCAGATGGGAAGAGTGTTTTTTTTTTAATCATCTCACCCCAAGCAAGGCATTCCACTGCCACTATTGCGCATGGGGCTACATAGGGGAAGGTAAAGAGAAGGAGTGGATAGACATAGGGAATGTCAGGAGAAAGGTGACAGATGAGTAAGGATAGCGAGGATGAGGGTCGGGCAGATGGGAAGAGTGTTTTTTTTTTAATCATCTCACCCCAAGCAAGGCATTCCACTGCCACTATTGCGCATGGGGCTACATAGGGGAAGGTAAAGAGAAGGAGTGGATAGACATAGGGAATGTCAGGAGAAAGGTGACAGATGAGTAAGGATAGCGAGGATGAGGGTCGGGCAGATGGGAAGAGTGCTTGATAGAATGGGAGCAGGTTAGTGTGTTAGGAGGTGTCTATTGACCTTACATTTAAAATCCTGGAGATTGTAGCCGTCGGGGAAGCAATCGTTTGGAAGCGAATTCCACAGTCGGGAAGTGCGAGGAAAGAAACTGTTTGAGCAGAAGTTACGGCTGCATTTTATCGGTTTCACTGTAAAAGGGTGGGATCTAGTTGCTAATCTAGTATCTCGTGCAAATTCGTATTTAGGGGGCACCAGTGATCTAAGTTCATCGGAGCAGAAGCCGTGAAAGTATTTATAGAAGAGACACAGGGAAGCCACGTCTCGCCGGTGGGAGAGAGACTGCAGCCTAAATTATAAATGAGTATTATAATTAAATTTTAAAGTGAAATATTTATACTGTTTATATAATACTGTCAATTCATTTCTATGGTTTAGTAGTACTTTATTTTTAGGAAACTTTCTAATATTTTTATTCAGGCACAGAGGGCAAATGTCATAGAAAGATTTACAGATTCTTGTTTTGTTTATTTTTTTCAGAATTTTCCATTTTTACATAGGGGGTTTATTTGTTTCTTAACTGTTAAAAATACACAGAGAGAGATAGTTAGTTTTGATACACATTATTCTTGAAGGAAGTTAAATACTTATGCCACCTCTGCTTAAAAGTGTTCTTAGTTGAACCAACGTAAACTTCTTTAATAGGTGGGTTTTCATTTGATGATATAGTTCATTGGTAAATACCAAAATTTTTGGACACCTATTTTTCAGTCGGCAACTGTTAGGATTTCAACAATTACATAAATTTGTATTATTATTTTCATTATTGGAATAATTATTTTTACTTTGGTTTATGTGAAGATTTAAGATTTAATTACGATTTTTAATATTTTTTCTAGATTATTTGTTCATCAACAAACTAATTTAAAGGTATTTTTATTAAAAATATTACTTAGAGGATTACTACTTGGGAAATGTTTTTTAATTAAATTGAGAAACTTCTGCCCTAACTTTGCGCTAACCATATATAATATAAGCATAAAATATACCATACACATTCATATATATATATATATATATATATATATAATATACATTTAGAATACATACAAACATATACATACGAATGTAATGTATATACATAAAATATATAAACATAGAGACAAATGAATGATACATGTGTGTGTGTGTATATATATATATATATATATATATATATATATAAGGAGATAAATCAGTATATGTGTGCATAAGTGCAGTTATCCATCAATATATAAATATTTATCAGGTGGGAATAGAAGAGTGCTCAATGCTGTATAACAACAAAGATATGTATTAATAAATATTCATATTATTTTATATTTTAGGCACAACTCAGTTTCATGCATTATGTAATCATCAGGTGCATATTGAACTGGGCTTTTCTTGACTTGAGTTTTTAACATTTGTTGCTTTAAGTTCATTATGGGTTGTATATCGGATGTACAAATATTTTTATTTATTAAATGTATAATTAAGTTAGGTTAATACCAAAATTTAAAAATAGAATAGGATACTAAAACTGTGGTAAGAGAAAAAATGGATAAACAGGAGAGATTTATAATTTTGTTTTTTTATTAAATTCATGGTGCAAGGGATGCAACTAGTTTGTTTACATTTACATATGTTTTTTTTTTATATCTCCCCAAGCAAGGCATTTTACTGCTACTGTTTTGCAGGGTTTACATTGGAGGAAAGTTATGAGAAAGAGTGACAGGTTATAGGGGGTGTCAGAAAGTGGAGTGGACAGAGAAAGGAGCATGAGAGAAAGGATGCAGGTTAGTTAGATAGATGACTATTGACTTTACATTTAAATTCTTGGAGAATGTAGTTGTCGGGGAAGCAAATAAACAGAAAGGAATTTCACAGGTGGGAAGTGTGAGAAAAGAAAAGCTGCTGGAGTAGAATTTGCATTTACAATTTGTTGGTTTTGCAGTAAAGGGGTGGGGCCTAGTTGCTGATTTTGTGACTTGAGTAAATTTATAAATAGAGGGCACCAGTGAGCTAAGTTAATCAGAGCAGAATCTGTGAAAGAGTTTTTAGATGAATAAAAATATAAACATTTAAAACAATAAATAAATCAGAATAAAAACATTTAAATAAATAAATAATTAAAAATATAAAGTAAATAAAAATATAAACATTTAAAAAATAAATAAGAATAAAAACATTTAAATAAATAAAAATAAAAAATATAAAAACATAAACATTTAAAAAATAAATAAAAAAGAATAAAAACATTTGAATAAATAAATAAAAATTAAAAATAAAATAAATAAAAATACATTTTAAAAAATATAATATAAAAACATTTTAAAAAATAACAAACATTTTTAAAAATTTATATAAACAAGAACTATAAACATTTTAAAAACAAAAAATTTAGAAAATAAATAAAAATAAAAACATTTAAAATAAAATAAAAACAGAAACATTTAAAATTACTAAAAATATAAACATTAAAAAATAAATAGAAATATAAGCAATTAAAAAATAAAAATATAAACATTTAAAAAATAATATAAATAAAAATATAAACATTAAAAATATAACAACATTTAACAATAAATATGTAAATATTTAACGAAAAAATGAATAAAAATATAACTATTTAAAAAATACATCAAGATATAACATTAAAAAATCAGTATAAAAATATAAACATTTAAAAAATAAAATAAATAAAAATGTAAACATTTTTCAAAGAGAAAATAATAAAAAATTGGCATAAAAGAATAGTGAAAAGTAGTATGCACAGATTTATGCACAAGTACATATGCATTTATTCACAGACACATACAAACTTAATGACTGAGGGTTTTTCAGTTTGAATTATATTTAGGTATTGCTACAGTATTGATAAATAATTATTAATTTGGGCATGGTAAATTAAAATTTAGCTTGGCTTAAACCAGAAGTAAAGCAAGTGATAGGGAACAGGAATTGTAGAAAAAAGAAGGAAAGAAATAAAAAAGTTAGAATTACACTTTAAAGCAGATGTCATGATATATATATATTATATTATATTTAGGTATTGCTACAGTATTGATAAATAATTATTAATTTGGGCATGGTAAATTAAAATTTATCTTGGCTTAAACCAGAAGTAAAGCAAGTGATAGGGAACAGGAATTGTAGAAAAAGAAGGAAAGAAATAAAAAAGTTAGAATTACAGTTTAAAGCAGATGTCATGATATATATATATATTATATTATATTTAGGTATTGCTACAGTATTGATAAATAATTATTAATTTGGGCATGGTAAATTAAAATTTAGCTTGGCTTAAACCAGAAGTAAAGCAAGTGATAGGGAACAGGAATTGTAGAAAAAAGAAGGAAAGAAATAAAAAAGTTAGAATTACACTTTAAAGCAGATGTCATGATATATATATATATATATATTATTATTATTATTTATTTAGGTATTGCTACAGTATTGATAAATAATTATTAATTTGGGCATGGTAAATTAAAATTTAGCTTGGCTTAAACCAGAAGTAAAGCAAGTGATAGGGAACAGGAATTGTAGAAAAAGAAGGAAAGAAATAAAAAAGAATTACAGTTTAAAGCAGATGTCATGATATATATATATATTATATTATATTTAGGTATTGCTACAGTATTGATAAATAATTATTAATTTGGGCATGGTAAATTAAAATTTAGCTTGGCTTAAACCAGAAGTAAAGCAAGTGATAGGGAACAGGAATTGTAGAAAAAAGAAGGAAAGAAATAAAAAAGTTAGAATTACACTTTAAAGCAGATGTCATGATATATATATATATTATATTATATTTAGGTATTGCTACAGTATTGATAAATAATTATTAATTTGGGCATGGTAAATTAAAATTTAGCTTGGCTTAAACCAGAAGTAAAGCAAGTGATAGGGAACAGGAATTGTAGAAAAAAGAAGGAAAGAAATAAAAAAGTTAGAATTACACTTTAAAGCAGATGTCATGATATATATATAGTGTATCAAGGCAGCAGATAATTTTCTGTGTGTATATATATGTGTATATTTTCTAAACATATACTGTTAAATATAAGAGACAATGAATGTCTATCATGTTTAATCATGATCCGTTCTAAACATCGTATTTGGGCTTTAATTTCAGGTAAAAATAAATACAAAAATTATCCAAAATTTGTATAATTTTTTATTACGTTCATTCTAAGTTTTCAGCTCACCTGAGCCATCTTCAGTGAGGTTACAGGGATGTTAACATAAAAATATCCACTATCAAAGACAATTTTATCTTGTGTTAACATAAAACTTTGCTAAGCAATGATAACAGTCACTAAATCGCAAATGCAGTTCGTAAATTTGTAATGCGATTCTATGACATCACACCCTGTGAGAGCTTGAAATGTTAACAGAGCGATATATTTAAATACAATGTAATATCTGAAGGTTTTCTTACTGTGTGTATGATAAATATTGTTAACATTGTATATATATATATATATATATATATATATATATATATATATCTTGTTAAATATAAGAGAGGATGAATAGATATTAACACTGATTCATCCAGAGTGCTCAATGTAATTAAATTTATTTCAGTCAGTTAAGTGCCATACGGGATACATGCTTGAGCAATAATGTCTCAAAAGAAACAGGTCTGACTGGGCAGAAGATTATCCCGCAGTAAGTTGTCATTAATTCCTGTGGTAGATTGGTTGCCAGCCAAGGCTATAGAACCCAATTTGTTTTATTATTTAACCCATAACTGGAGGGAAGACACGGATTAATACTTTTCCCAAGGGTATTTGCGCATAAGTGAATGCAAGTAATTCAACTTGAATTTGAACTCGGCTTCCCAATTGTTTGTTCTGAGACAGTATCTACTGCTCCAGAATGCAAATTTATTTACCGAGCCAATATCTATGACATATAAAAATTCAAATTTTCATAATTCTGATGGTTATTTTGATTGGTATTTTTAACCACCCATGTCGTTAACAAGACTAATCACTAGTGAGTAGAATGGTTAAAAATACTTATCAAAATGGCCATCTGAATAAGAAAAATTTAATATATATATATATATATATATATATATATATACACTACCGACCATAAGTTTGGGACCACCCAAATGTTTAGCAGAATCAAATTCACCGAGTTTGTATATTCTGTTATTCTTATGCAGATGTCAATTAAAAAAAGTATTCTTTTCAACTTTAAAGTAAACATTTACTCAATTTGCTACTTGACTCCTCTTATTGTGATCAAGTTTTTGTCAAAAATTCGGATTTATTCAGATATTATAATTACGGTATAATTTATTTTTGTAAACCACATTACTATGGTATAAAGGGCAAGGAAGAAACAGATTAGCATTGAAAAAAAAAAAGAGCTCAGGTTGAAATTCTTTTGAAAGAAGGATATTCTGAACGTGTTATCGCTAAAAAATTAAGCCTATCAAAAAATGGTGTGCATTATTGCCTTCAATGACTTTGTGAAACTCAGTTAAATATTGACAGAAAAAGATCTAGTAGGTCCAGAGTAACATCTATTGTAGAGGATAGGCACTTGATCATATCTAGCAAGAGGAATAGAAGAAAAATGCTCCGGAATTAAGAACAGAAATGAATTCTACTCGGCAACATCCAGTATCTGTTACTACTGTTAAGAGACTACTTCATTCTGCTGGGCTTAAAGGCTGTGTAGCATTTAAGTATCCACTATTAAAGAAGGAGAATAAGGGATGAACTTGATTGTACAGTTCGAAATTAACTTCCTAAAAATGAGCAGAAGTTGTTTAACTGCTTGCAGGATGCTTGGAAATCACTTTCACCAACTTATTTTTCTAAGTTATAGAAAGAACGCCAAGAAATAAAGAAAATATGAATTGACTTTCTATGTTAATTTTAGTTTTAATTATTGTACAATTGTGAGCAACAATGAAATATATCTATATTTATTCTTCTCAGACATAAAATTTCTTTCTTTCTCTTAGAGAATAAATCTAAGTGGTCCCAAACTTATGGTCGGTGGTGTATATATATATATATATATATATATTTTGTGTGTGTGTGTTAGCTATAGCCGATTTTCATTTAGCCCTAAAATTGTTCTTGATATATAAAAATTTGTATATCCTTTTCCAATGCTTTGTTGTGTTGCTTCATTTTGGTATAATTAGAAGTAAACACAAACTTGAATTAATGATGTTTATTTTTGGTATAAAAAAAAAAGGTTTTTACATTAAGTTACAACCTTTAAATTTTGTGTGGCTACAGGAACAGACTAGCTAAATTCTCTTCACTGTAGGATGCTAGTAGTAAATGAGCCTATCCCTTCTGGACGCTAGTGGTCAACCGACTAGCCTCTTCCTCTTTTCAAATCTCCTACACAAAACTACTGTCCTTAACTCCTACTTCTTACTCCTACTTTTACTCCTACTCCTACCAAAAGAAACGGTTTCTTATTTTGCCATCCAATTTTGAATTCTTGGCGTCAGTGTGTCTATCTTTTTCTATTTTTAGAACACTCGCCATTTTATAAACCATAACAGCTTTATATATAATGTATTTCAATGATCCTAGTTCTCTATGGATTATGGCAGTGTTCTTTTAGTGTTTTAAAGCATCATAATTAACATCTGATCATCATCCATTTTTGTACTTTATTTCAATGTAGAAGTCAACACCATTAAAATGAACGAACCATTTTTGGGCAGTATGACCATATAACGTATCATTCTCTTTAATTGTTCAAATTCTTAAACAGCTTTGTGGCAGAGTTCAAAATAATGACTCAACATTTCCAGTATCTCAATATTTGTATCTGCCATAATGATATCTAAAGCAAAAGAAGATACAGCTAACAGTATTGAAAATGGCATGATATTCATAATAACAGAATGGTCGTCTGAAAACTTAATAGTCTAACTATGACGAATTAATGCTAGAGCTGTGAAATCATGGTTGCATTAATTTTAACTCTTCTGATTAATAACTGCATTATTTTAAGGTAAACTGACATTTGACTTTTCAAAGAAGACTTCTAAAATAATTACTAGAGTAATTTCAGCATTTTCAAGGGAAAATGGATGAAATTTTGAAATTATGGTGTTGTCAAGTAGCTGCAGAAAAAAGGGTTTAGCGCCCAAAGACATTCATGCTGATATGGTTACTATATTAGGGGATGATGCTTCAGCTTTATCAACAGTGCAAAAGTGGGCAGCTGAATTTAGGAGGGGAAGGGAGAGTCTTGAAGATGACCCAAGGTCTGGGCATCCTGCAACTCCCATCATTAAGGAAAACATTGATCATGTTCTCCATGTAGTGATGGATGAGAGGCTATTGGGTATAAATCAAATAGCTAATGATATTAACATATACCTTGAGAGAGTTTATATTCTGCACCTAACTAAGATTTCTTCTCAGTGAGTGACATGTTTTCTAACACATGATTAAGAGTGCACTAGGCTGAGCACATCATGGGAAAATCTAACATTGTTTGAAGCAGATCCACGTATGGACTTATTTATAAATGGAACTTTGTCTGTGTGTGTGTGTGTCCGTTACCTATAGACTCCGAAATGGCTGAACTGATTTTCTTGAAAATTTACACAGTTGTACTATTAGCGTCTGCGAGTGTTCTTAGCTAGATTTTGTGTCGAGGTACCCCTGATAAATATCAAAAATTGATAATCGAAAAAAACGGGTTATAGAAGGAGTGGTCCGATTTTAATCAAATTTGATACACTCATAGACAAAGACATAAGAAACGATATTCAGAACTTTGAAGGTTGCAGTTCTTACAATAGTGCAGAAAATTTTATATCAATACCAGGAAATCAAAATTTGACTTCCATCCATTCATTTTTCTTTCAGTCTACGGTTTCGCTTTAACTGGAAACTATTGGTTTTTAGTCTTTCGTGCCAACGTTCAAAGAGTCTGAGCTCCAGGACCATGGATTAGTTTTAAAGCTTTCATTACACCCAAGCAATACCATGCTATACTGCTAGTATGGACTTAAAAAAGATAAGAAAATATCTTTCCTTGATATTTTAATAGACATTTAACTGTAAGAGTGATTGCTCTACTACAAAATAGTCCTCATACACAATTGAATTAACTGAGCACAAATCAACTACTCCACAAAAAAGATATTTTACTCTGAATTAAAAAATATTAAGCAGACTCTTATTAAAAATGACTTCCCAAACCACATTGTTTTTTTTTTAAAATCATATCAACCCCGAGCAAGGCTGTAACGCCACTGATGTACAGGGGGCTACATAGGAGTGAAAAGCTTGGAAAAGAGAAAGCTGGAAACCACATCTTAAACAGGGAACAAGGGATGAGCCTCTTTACCTGTTCAATAGACGAGGGTGGAGTGTGAACCAGGTGATAGTTTAGTCTATCTACTCCAATTGAAAAAAAAAAGAGTGAGAAGATAGGAAAAAAAAAAATAACTGGAAACTGTATCCTAAATAGGAAACAAGGGATGATCCTATTCACCTGTTCAATAGATGTGGGTGGAGTGTGAACCGGGCGATAGTTTAGTCTATCTCCTCCAATAAATTGTAAATGAACAAATAAGACAATATTTCACAAACCTCAATACACATCAAACAGAATATGGGATTTTCACAAGACCCTAAACATATTAAACTCTTTTATTGTACGCAGATGAATGATGACTACAAACAGGATGAAAAAAAATCTTTAAAACATTCATTCATACTTATATATCTTCTGTTAATCCTAATAAAAAATTAAAATTAATAATATTTTATAAAAAATACAATACTACAAACTTAATTATCTGTAATAACTCCTTCCCAGCAACTGATGTATTATGTAAAATTAACATTATATATCAATTCAAATGTTTCTTGGGAAAAAGTATCTCCAACAAAAAAACAAATATATATGTATTGAATTTACAACAGCTACATTAACAAAACATAGTACCCATTTCTTATTATTCATCTATTTCTAAACATCTACGACAACATTTCAGTCAACATTCACAGTATAAAAAAAATAGTAATTGATAAAACAACTAACCTACACCAAGAAAACAACAAAAGCAAGCTACAGATTCTCGAGGCAATATTCATTAAAAACCTGAGGCCGTCAATTATCAGCTAATCAAATTAGCTATGAATTATGTAGTAATGTTCTAAAATATTTATAAAAAGAATAGTTTTTCCTGCTTTAACATGTGCATGATCATGATATTACAATATAAAAAATTTCAACCATTACATTTGAAGCAAGAAGAAAATTTACAGTAATTTTTAGCAACACAGTATTGCACATATCTTTGTTACCACAATTCACACTTCTTAAGATAATCTTAGAAAAAGATTAAAAGTACTTGGGAACCTCGAGAAATGACTAATAAAATTAGCTGCCAATGTTGCAGCTCATTTTTTTACATCTTTTGATTCAGTCAGTTAAGTGCCATGCGCGATACACGCTTGGGCGATCATGTCTCTTTCGAGACATGACTGACTGGGCAGAAGATTATCCCGCAGTAGGTTGCCATTGCTTTCTGTGGTAGACTGGTTGCCGACCAAGGCTATAGAACCCAATCTCTCCTATTATTTAACCCATAACTGGAAGGAAGAGACGGATTAATACCTTTCCCAAGGGTATTTGCGTGTAAGTGAATGCAAGGAATTCAACTGGAATTCGAACTCGGTTCCCCGATTTCTCGTTCCGAGCTGATATCCACTGCGCCAGAACGCACGAAAGCATTTCGATTACAATGCGCAAAAGATTTTCTGTGAGTATGAACGGATTTTATTAAAAAAATAAGAAGCAGACACAATGTTTGCAAATTGTTTGATCTGAATTGTCTAAAAGAATATTTGCTGCCTAAATTCACAAATCAATTTTAAGGAAAAATTTAATCAGTTTGTCTGATGATTGCAAAAGCATGAAACCCAGGGTCACAAACTCACATCAATCCAACAGAATATGTTAGTTCTATCATTGATATTGAGCACTTTCAAAAAAGTACTGTGCATATATAATACATAAATAATATAATATATGTAACAAATTGCATATATATATTTATATATATATATATATATATATATATATATATATATATTACATGACGGATTTTTAATTATTAGTTTGGATTATGCACATTTTGCCGCTCGTGTTCTTGGCGCGGCTCTTCAGATCCAAATGGTATAATGTTATGTAAAATATTAGTCTGTTAAACCGTTATGTAAAATATTACTCTGTTAAATAAATGAATTTAACATTGAGTTCTCTCGAGTTCGTCTTCTTTGGAATTTACCTGGATTGCATACCAAGTGTCCTACATTATATATATATATATATATATATATATACACATTTCACACACACATTCATATATATATATATATATATAAATTATAAGAAAGTGAAAGAACACATTCAAGCATTTACTTTTATAAAGAGTGCTCAATACAGAGTAGAGCCTAAGATTGTAATTTTGTTATCATAATTATTTATAAAAGCATTATATCACTATACAAACATTTTCATGTTTCAAAACAAATGTTGGATGACAGAAATAGTTCAACTCCTCCACAAAATTCATAAGAATTGATATATAAAGTTGATTTTACGTAATAGATCAGTTGGTGGGTTGGAGTTATTATGAACAATTAAGTTAGTAGTATTCTTTATGAAATATTAATTTCAACTCTGGAAATTTAACTTATTTTAATTATCCTGCTTCAGGTGATATGCTAAAAAAAATTCACCATTTATTTTAACGTATTCCCTGAAGAAAAACAGGATTTTCTGAAACGTAGTTTTTGTGTAGTGATATTATGCTTTTTTAAACCATTGTAGTCACAAATTTACAATATATATATATATATATATATATATATATATATATATTTTTTTTTTTTCAAAACTTCTGTGATCATGTAGCCATTTCAACAGGTGAAACTAACTCCATATTGTCAGTGATCATTCTGATCACTGGTGATATGGGTTTAGTTTTACCTTTTAAAATGGCTATACAATCTTGAGTTTTTGATTTTTTTTATGTGCAAAATATATATATTAGCTCTGTAAATAACTTTAATTACACTGAGCTCTCTGGCTGGGTAAGTTCTAATATTCAATTTTAATATTTCTCCCTTTGAGAATTTACTATCAAGCCACTTTTTTTCAAATTTAAATTTATATATATATATATATATATATAAAAAGTAGTAATTGGCTGAAATCTGATGAAATGAAAAATATATAAGATAAATTGAAGAGATTAGCTTGACCTATTTCATCAACAATTCAGTTGGCACCATCAGAAAGATGATTTCATTTGAACAAACCAAAATTGATATTACTAAAAGAAAAATGTGTTTTATATTAATAATCCAAATACATACAAAGTTTGTCATTATAGAAATGAAACTTTAACTAATTTCACTTATTTTCTTAATTATCCTACTGATTTCATCTTAATTTTCTCATGAATTGAGAAATATGTATATATATATATATATATATATATATTTATTATAAATTATGTTTTAGAACATGTACATAATTTTTTCTATATATGTCCTCTCCTCTACAATCATATGTTTGTTTCAATGTTGGGTTTCCAACATATCATCAGGAGGAAATAGTAAGAGTTGGAATCATCCTTTGTTTATATTTAGTTCGTTGTTGTTGTGGGGGTTGGTTGAGGTTGTTGATAATTAAGTGAATGTGTCATTCGTTTTGACCGTTAGACTTTTGAAGAACTTGGTGTGTAAGTGCGAAATTGTTGATTAATGGTATTATCTGTTGTAATGTATGTTTTATTGGTCGGGTATATCTTTTGGTTAGAATTTCTAAGAAATCTGCTTGTGGACAGGAAAAAAATTTTTCTATACTCACTCGTGTATATATATATATATATATATATATATATAGTCATCCACAGACATATATATATATATATATATATATATATATGTCTGTGGATGACTATATATATATATATATTGGTTAGTAATGATCTGCCTTTGCCCTGACGAGCCGTTGTGCGAAACCGCGGTCGGTCTTGGCGATCTTGCTATTTTGTTAGGGTGTTTGCTCTGCGTTACTGCCTTCTAGTTAAATACTTTTCGGTTGTGTGTATCGAGCACTTTTCTTTTCTGGTTGTTTGTTCCGTTGAGGGTTTTTTTTCTTTTTACTGGGAGGAACCGTATGTATTGTCGGTCCCAAGCAGTTTTCTTTTTTTTCCCCCTCTTTGCCCAAAGCTTTATAGCCGAGGGCAATAACGGATTTAGATTCTGCTGGCCATTCATGGTCTTAGAAAGTCCCTTCTATAAAATTTTGAGATTAGAATACACGCAGAGTCGGTTTAATAATTATTGTTATTATTGTTGTTATTATTATATATATATATATATATATATACCCTGATTGAGCACTCTGGAAGAGTGGGGGACTTTGTAAACAGTAGCTACTCCGGCATATATGCATCGCTCATTCGATAATGAATTTGAGCACTCTAGCTATTGGGCATGTTTATCGGGTTTTGATCCTGGGTTAGGAAACGAACGGAGTCTAAGCTGTACTGATGAGCTGTGATACAGCGAAACACATCTGTCTGTGGATGACTATATATATATATATATATATATATATATATATATAGTTATGTGTCAATTTTACATTGTGACATGGAAATTTCTATGTTCTCATCAAAACAAAGCTCCATTCTGATTAGCCACACACAAAAAAAAAACACCCACATACATTCACAGCAAACCAAAAGATTTTATCATTTAAATGTAAATCATCTGCACAATCGCATCAACATTGCCTGATGATGAGAACCTATCTCAAAACATAGAAATTTCCATGTCGCAATGTAAAATTGACACAACTCAATATAATTATATTAAGCTTTATAATACTCATTATATTGAGCACTGTTTATAATAAAATAAGTGCCAGAGTACTCAAAATAAAAAAAAAACCTTGAGTCCTCTTCACTTGGAATTATATATATATATATATAATCTAATGTACATGAGGCAAAGTGGAAAGGCTTTTAAAAGGCTTTTAAATGACATGTCTCACCAGTGTGACGTGTGTTGTGTTCAGTTTCTTTAGGTCAGAGTGAAAACAAAACTGTATGTTATGAAAATGTATTGGGATTTTTGAAGATGATTATAAGATGGGCAATTAATTAAATTACTTTTCAAATCCAGTGACAAGAGACCAGAATCACACACAAACATAAATATATATATGTTTGTATGTGTGTGCCTTTTTTGTTTTTCACAAACCATTTCTGTCATCAAATGAAATGCAACAACAAATTATTTTTTTTTTAAATTTTCAACATTTTGTTGTTTATATCAGATTTTTCTATGAACAGAATCTATAGCTTACTCCATTGATCTTTCATCTTCAGGTGTTTTACACTTAATGTCTCTTGTGGATTTTTCCTGTTCGTTGTGGGCAATAAATATCAAAGCATGTGACTTCAAATAAAGCATCCTTTTGTAATGAGATGTCTGAGAGAAATTAGAAGGAAATGCCAAATAAAAGGTTTACTTTAAAGCAAAACATGGAAGAATTAATTTGAAAGCAAATGAGTTTGGAATTAGTAAAGTAACAAAGAGGGATAAATGTGGAAATGTTTTTACACATTTCGTATGTAACATTTATTTTTAATTTCATTTTCTAATGTTCAAAATTACTTTGCTATTTTGTCCGGAAGAAATTTTGCTTTTCAACTCTGGAAATTTCACTTATTTTAATGCATAACTGATGAGAGAGAAATGAGAATAAAAGAATATTTTGCTGTTTTCAATTGCACTTAATGCTTTTCAGTTTGTTGCGTTGTGTCACTTTTGAGAAATCATCGGTTGTCAAAACAAACATGTTAATTTTTCAATTTTGTCCACTACGCACACATGAACACTGACACATTATTCATAGACACACACATATATATATGAGTATATATTTTGAAATGGAATTTTTAAACTAATATTATTTCTTATCATGAAAACTGTTTTTTACTTAGTACATGTTTGAATTGCAATGCCTGTTTTGGATTTTTTTAAACAATGAACTTAATAACATCCAGCCTTGATCAAGACGTTCTTGTGAAGAGAAATATGACTCCTGATAGGAATCAAAATTACGTTTTTTTTCTTCCATCATGGAAATTCCTCTTATAGCTGAAGCATGGCATTATCAATTTGGGTATGTGACAGGATAGATTGGGTTCGATAGTCTTGGTTGACAACCAGTCTACTGCAGAAAGTAATGGCAAACTACTGCGGGAAAATCTTCTGCTCAGTTATGTCTCTTTTGAGACATGATTGCCCAAGCATGTATGGAACTTAACTGACTGACTGACTGATCCTTGAAAAAGCAAAGATCAGTTTACCTATTTACTTTATTAAGATAATCTCTTTTGGCTAAATTTGTGATAGCATGCTTTGGCTGTAGAAGTGGTATTGCTGGTTGAAAAAGGAATACAGACTTAACTCCCATTCAGTCAGTGAAGTGCCATACGTGATACATGCTTGGGTGATCATGTCTTGAAAGAGACATGACTGACTGGGCAGAAGATTATCCCGCAGTAGGTTGCCATTGCTTTCTGCGGTAGACTGGTTACCGACCAAGGCTATAGAACCCAATCTGTTCTGTTATTTAACCTATAACTGGAAGGAATAGATGGATTAATACCTTTCCCAAGGGTATTTGCGCATAAGTGAATGCAATAAATTTAGCTGGAATTCGAACTCGGCTCCCCGATTTCTCGTTCTGAGATGATATCCAATGCGCCACAATGCACATATTTTATATACAAAAGGCAGAGATAGTAACTCATCCTTGTTTCCCGAAGAAAAGTAGCATTTATACTCATGGCCGTATCTGACTACCGGGCACATCGGGCACGGGTCCAGGCCGATCTGTGCAATCATAGTGAAAATCCGGGCAAGGAAATATGTCTTCGTCAGAAATCAAGCTAAACAATTCACGAAGAAAGAAAGAAAGAAAGAAAGAAAAACGAGGAAAAGATCCAAATGAACACAGTAAAAATCTGTTTATTAATTTTGGGAGAAATGACTGGTTATACTCAGAAAGTCCGAACCCGATTTCCTGCTTTCATTCACGTTCTGTGCCTAATTTCCATTGGAATAGCCAAATAAATCCGCAAAAATCATAGTTTCTGGAAACGGATGACACCGATAACGTCATCACATTGTCAACTAATAAATCAGGGCAATTTTCTCTGTGCCCAGTGTTTTTTTTTTAGCATCAGCTACGGCCCTGTTTATACTTATGTGAAATGCATGCATATTACACAAACATACACACACACACACACACACATATCTATTTACATGAATTAATAGATATACATACAAGGGTACACACATCTATAGTATTATTAATCAGGTGTTAATAAAACAGTGTTCAATGTAGTATGAACAGCGTTATTTTATTTATAAATTAATAAATTTACATATTATTCGATGACACAACTCTACGTTTCATGCATTATGCAATCATCAGGTGCATGTTACAAACTGACCACTACCATTACCAATTGTTGGTTTTCTGGTACGTTAATGATGGACCAGGTGCAAGCAGTCTCTGCTGCAAATTTGATGCTTTTCTCCTTTGAAGAGAAAAAAATCACAGTTAAATGATACTCTTGAGCAGTAATGTATGTTGTGAATGTAACATTTTTACGGACTCTGCTCCAAAATACACCACCACCACCACCATCACCACCACCACCAAAAATAAAAGAAACAAATAAGATAGATACATATGTGCACTCACATGCATATTATAAAAATAATTTTTTTTTTCTGTTATTTATGCTAGATGCAACACCACATCCAATATATATGTATATATGCGTACTGGACAGCTATGTGATATCAATGCATCCTTTTATATGGAAGCGAATGGAAGATAATTTCCTTATAGGTGAAGAAAAGACTCGAGGCACCAGAACTGTGGCTCTGTAGGCAAATAGAAAAAGAAGACGTAAGCCGTGTTTGTTGTTTAAAATCAGAATAAAATGTACTGTTTAAATGCAACAAATCTTCCATTTTTTGTCAAGAATATGAACTTGATTATTAGCAATGCAAAACCCTTACCTTGAAAGTAATTTTATTCTTTCCTGGTAACATCTTGAAATATATACATATATATGTCTATATGACATGAGGTATTGTAATTATTTATAATAGTGACATTGTTCAGACTGTTGTCCTCATCTTTATTGTCATATTCACAACATTTCAGCTGTTGTAAGCTCTGGTTTTATTCAGGTAATATACATTAAAATTTTAAACCAAATTCTTTATTTATCCACCTGGGTAGAATGTTCTTGTTTCACATGCCATGTCTTTTTTTGGACATTTCAGTTTCAGTTAATTCAAGTAACTCAACTCACCAAGATTTTGTTCATTCCAGCTGTGGCCAAGTATTGAACTCACAACTCTTTGGGTCAAACCACTTTCGGATGATTTCAGAAAATGCTTTCATCCACTGGGCCATGTGTCCTTGGGAATAATCTACCCCTGTGGATTAAAAAAAGGGTTTGGTTCAAAGTTCCAATGCATATCTCCTGAAGAAATCCAGAGCGTATAATGTCTGAAATGTTGTGAATATGACAATAAAGTTGAGTACAATACTATCAACAATGTAAATAGTGTAAATAGATGAATGTATATATTTACCATTTCATTCCATATATAATATTCTTCTTCTATGTGCCTTGTCCTTTCAGGACATAGGCGATCATGGTTCTCCCTATCCCTGGTGGCTCTTAGTATATTTTCTCCTGTAACACCTCACAACCCGTTCTGTCAGCCACATGATCAGGCCCTTCAAATATGTTATCCGCTGCCTTCCTCTGTCTCTTTTTCCTTTTATCTGGCCTGTCAGTATCAGGTTCTCCAAGCCCTCCTTCCTCATTGCATGTCCCAGGAACTTCAGCTGTCTCTTCCTGATGCTCACTATTAATTTTCTTTTCATTGCCATTCTTTCCAACACCTTATTGTTGCTCACATGCTTGGTCCACGATATCTGCAGCATCCTTCTGTAGAACCACATTTTTGCTGCTTCAAGTTTTTTCCTCATTTTTAATGATATTGTCCAGCATTCACTGCCGTATTGAAGAACTGACATCACATAGCAATCTAGCACTCTCTTCTTTGTTTCTAGTGAAATTTTTCCTGTGTCTTAGTACTTTACTCAGCTTCTGGAATGCTTCCTTTGCCATGCTAATTTGCCTTCGGATCTCTGTGTCTCACTTTCCATCTCCTGTAAGAACACTTCCTAGGTATTTAAATTTTTGTATTTACTTGATTCTGGTATCCCCCACCTGTATTTGGCATTTTGGGTTGCTCTTTTTGCTGATGACCATGCATTCAGTTTTCTTAAAGTTTATTTGTAGTTTTTTTTTGTCACTCTCCACAGCTACCTTCTGTAGGAGGTCTTGTAGTTTTCTTTTCGTGTCTGCAATCAGCACTGTATCATCTGTATACCTTATGTTGTTCAAGCTGTGACCTCCAATAACAAATCCTGGTGTAGCATCTTGGGTCCTCAAAATATTCTTGCTGTACAAGTTGAACAGATCCGGTGAAAATACACATCCTTGTCTTATGCCTCTTTCTATCTTTGTAAATCTGCTGAAATCACTACCTGTCTGTATGCAGGCAGTTTGCTGCCAGTACAGATTCTTGATATAACATTAGAATTAAAAAAAGAAAAAAATCTTCAGTTGAGATTTTTTTTTTAATATAGACCCAACCCAATTTTTATCTTGGCAGAAAAGAATATACAGAATTTACCATTTTTTGTGTCGTTCTGTAAAATATTCAGAATAGGTGGTAATTTAGATAAAGTAAGATTTGAGGTATAAGGAGTGTGTGGAATTTTATTCTTAGTTGAAATCTTCAGATCTTTACTTCATTAACATCAGAGTTTTTTTAGATTAATCAAACATTTCCTTAAAAGTAGTATTTAAATGTTTTAACTGCTGACAATAGGTTGTCTGCTGTTTGTTTTAATATTGATGATTAGCAGTTGAGGCATTTTTTTTTTTTTTTTATAAGCGTTTCACCCCAAGCAAGGCATGTCACTGCCACTACTGTGCAGGGGGCTACGTAGAGTGGAGAAAGGCTGATTAAATATAGGAAATAACAGAGGGTGGGTGATAGGCGGGTGAGGATACTGAGAATGAGGGTTGGGTAGATGAGAGTGTTGTGAGAATAGTTGGGAGTTAGTGTGATAGGAGGTGTCTATTGACCCTACATTTAAACACCTGGAGATTGTAACTGTTGGGAAAGCAGACTTGTGGAAGGGAGTTCCACAGGCGGGAAGCGCGAGAAAAGAAGCTGTTGGAGTAGAATTTACGGTTACATCTTATTTGTTTAACTGTAAAAGGGTGGGACCTAGTTGCTAATCTAGTATCTCGTGTAAATTCGTGCTTAGGCGGCACCAGTGATCTAAGCTCATCAGAGCAGAAGCCATGAAAGTACTTGTAGAAGAGGCACAGGGAAGCTACATCACGCCGGTGTGAGAGCGGCTGCAGCCAGTCTGCCAAGTCAGTATCAACCACGTTACAGATCCTCCTTTGTATTTTGTCAAGAAGCCCAAGGAGAGCAGCAGGGGCACCCGACCAGATATGGCAGCAATATTCAATACACGGGCGGATGGTAGATTTGTATATGTGCAGAATAGTTTCAGGTGGGAAAAATTTCCGGGCCCTGCACAGGGAGCCCACTTTCATAGCAGCAGATTTGGCAATGGATTCAATATAGTCATTCCATTTGAGGTCCGCCGAGAGTGTAAGGCCAAGGAGGCGTAGTATTTTACTCTCTGGGAGGCTAGCCTGTCCCATGCTAATGGGAGGTAGATGCGATTGTCTATGGTGGTTAGTTGATAACAGCTTTGTTTTGGAGGCATTGAAATTTACCAACCATTTCCTACCCCAGGTCACTACGGATTGGAGGTCCCTTTCAAGTGCGGCAGCGAGGTTCACTTTGTCGTCCAGACCTGGTTTCTGATCGATGCGGGAGTAGATTGTTGTGTCGTCGGCATACATGCCAACTTGGGATCTAATGGTGTCGGGGAGATCATTAATGTAGATCAGAAAGAGCGTGGGACCTAGGATAGAACCTTGAGGGACGCCCGCGTTCGTCTGGTAGTTTTGGGAGGCATGCCCATTTAATACCACCTTTAATGTGCAGTTAGAGAGGAAGGACTGGATGAGGTCAAACAGATGTCCAGTTATCCCATAGCTCCGCAGTTTGCACAAGAGGCCAGCATGCCAGACCCTGTCGAATGCTTTGGAGATATCCAAGGCAACGGTTCCGGCTTCACCATTCTTGTCGAGTGCCTGGTATATGTACTCGGTAATGGTCGTTAGCCCGTTGGTCATAAGGTGCTGAATCACCTCGGCGTTGATAATGGCTTCGAAAACTTTGCCAAAGATTGGAAGGAGACTAATAGGACGGTAATTGGCGGGGTCTGAGGGTTCGCCAGAATTCTTAAATATAGGTACTACGCAGGAGGACTTCCAACAGGCAGGAAAGCAGGAAGCAGATAGGCAGAGGTTATAGAGTTTAGAGAGGACAGAGGAGAGTTCTGGGGCACATTTCTTCAGTACTATGACTGGGATTCCGTCACCGCCGCTCGCTTTGTGTGGGTCAAGTTGCGCAATTATCTTGGCGACCAGTGAGGGTGAAATTTGGACGTTATTTCACCGAACATTTAATTAAAGTTTCCTTGGAAGGAATACTATTTTGGTTTAATATGTTTTACCGCCTTTCAAACATTAGCTGAATTGCTTGATATACACTACTGGCCATAATTATTAGGCCACTCCAATTTTTTTAAAAGAAATGATGTATTTCATACTAATTTTAGTATTTATTGCCAAATGAAAATAGAATGGTTCTATTGTTATTATTACTTTGCAAAATTTTACAAGCCAAGGAAGCAAAGATGAACTCATCCAAATCATGCTAAATTTTCTTCATTCTTTCATTGATGAAACTGCAATACAGGTAATTATTAAACATTTATAAATTAATTTGATGCACTTGTTATTGTGCAATGTTAACAAAAGAACCATTCTATTTTCATTTACAATTATTCACTTGGCAATGAATACTAAAAAAATATTATGAAATACATCATTTTTTTAATGCACTGTGGTGGTCTAATAATTATGACCGGTAGTATATATCAAAATTCACTGATCTGTTTAAAATTGATGTGCTCTCAAAGAGTATAAAGAAATTCAGTTGCCCTTTCTTGCTTTGCAGTTGGCATTTGTAAAATCATAACAAACCCATTTACCAAATTTCAACAACCCTGCAGATAACGGTGAACCATTGATGACATGAATATATTTTTTAGAGTATTTTCTTGAACTATTACTTCACTGTATCTATTGAGTTAAGTCAAGAGCAGGTCATTATTAAACTTCTAAAGATGGCCTGTTTGAGAAACATCCCTCAAATTGACATCACTTCAGTCTATCTTTGGAAATTTTCTTCATTTAAAGAAAAACCAAGAATATATGAGGTATCTTCTATTTATTTACAAAATTTTATGAAATTTATAAAATCTGACATATATTTCTTATTAAACATTATTTTTAATGGATACTCGTATTTGAATAGTTGCTTTGTTTTTTTTATTATTATTAAACAGTATATTTATTTACATATGCTAGCTTGAATAATCAAGAAATCTTGTTAAGAAAATATGCAATCACTGGCAGGATTTGAACCCTCATCCCCAAGGGGAAAATCATCATTTTATCTGAATTGTCTTAGAAGTTTGTTTTTTTTTATTATGAGACAGTATAGTTATTTACATATACTAGCTTGAATAATCAAGAGATTTTGTTTAGAAAATATGCAATCACTGACAGGATTTGAACCCTCATCCCCAAGGGGAAATCATCATTTTATCTGACTTGTATTTGACTGCTCGGCTACGTAGGACCTCTGAATCTGACAAAGCTAAAATAGTGTTTTTAAACACATCTCTTTCCTGATTCTTGAAATATTCATATCCTAATGTAAACAAAGACAATTTATTTACAAAACTTTACAAAATCCATTATGAAATGGATTAAATCTGAAATATTTTTAATTTATTTGCTTAAAAATAATGTTTAAAGAAATAAATTAAAAATATCTTCTATTGTATAATTGCCTTTTTTTTTCCATGGTGTATAATGTGTCTTGTATGCTCCAGAGATGCTGCCATTTTAATGTTAGTTGAGTCATATTGCACTGATGCAATTACACATTTAAAATTTACAAACATATTCATTGTTCTTGTTTAAAGATTTCAAAATGCCAAAAGTTATCGTTGGACCTCAAATACTTAACCAAAGAAGAAATATAAAACACTTTATCGTTATGATTTCATCCACAGTATCAAATTTGGTTGGTGGTTTTGTTTTTATGGCAAATCAACCTTGGCAGATCATTTATTGCCAACGAAACTTTATTTATTTATTGCTGGTAATACCTTTTTCTTTCAACAATTTATTGTAGTTTATATAAGTTTTTGTGTCTAGTAATACATCTTTCTTTTCGAGTATCAAGATTCATTGGGATTTGTTTTTAAGAAAAGCCCCCCCCCCCACAAATCCTACCCTTGTTATTTAACCCATAACTGGAGGGAAGAGACAGATTAATACCTTTCCCAAGGGTACCAGTGCTTAAGTGAATGTAGGATATTCAAGTGGAATTCGAACTCGGCTCACAGATTTCTCCTTCCGAGCCGATATCCACTGCACCACAACGCACATCCGTCACTATATGCTTACAGTACCTGGTATTCCCAAGCGGTTACCCATCTAATTACTGACCAGGCTCAACATTGCTTAACTTTGGTGATTGAGCGAGAACCGGTGTATTCAATGTGATATGGCTGTAAGCACACACATCCGTCACTAAATGCTTACAGCACCTGGTATTCCCAAGCAGTCACCCATCTATATACTGACCAGGTTCAACATTGCTTAACTTCGGTGATCGACCGAGAACCGGTGTATTCAACGTGATAGGCCGTAAGCCCAGTATCAAAAGAATGGCACAAAATATACAACTGCAAAAAAGATAATAATTTTATTAATGACAATAAACTAGATAAAATCAAATACATAATACTACCTATTAACTCCATAACATTTACTATCCAAGACAATTTATTCAATCTGAGCAGCATAAAAATAACTACAATTCCATATAAAAATATCATGGCTATGTTCAGAACAAAAAATAACCAGCAATAATAATCATTGTGGAACAGGTATATATAAAATAAATTGCCAGGACTGTTCCACACAATACATTGGGGAAAATTGCAGGAATTTGAAAAACATTATCTTGGCATTATTTCAAACTATCATTCTCATCTTGGTTGATATAGATGTTATTATAGACACAATGCTTTGACCACATAATCTCTGGTCACCATCAGGTGTCTGTTGATTGGCTGATATGGATTATCTTCTTGGTTATTGGGATATATCCTGTGAAATCAGTTATTGTTCTTTCTTGTTGGATTTGGTTTATCACTAAAAAATAAAAAGGCTCTAAAAATACACCACTAATGTCCTTCAGGATGCTGACATAGTTGATAAATATATATATATATATATATATATATATATATATGTGTGTGTGTGTGTGTGTGTGTGTGTATGTGTTAGTATCATCTAGTGGTCATGAGTTCAATCCTTGGATTTTGTAGTGACAAACCAAATCCAACAAGAAAGAACAATAATTTATATCACAATAATTAACATGATAATCCATGTCAGCCAATCAATGGACATCTGATGATGACCAGAGGGTATTTAGTTGAAATGTTGTGTCTATAATAATAACTATATCAACCAAGATGAGAACAATAGTTTGAAATAATACCAAGATATTGAAAATTACTTATCTCAGAAATAAATACAAATTATATCTATAGACATAAAAGACGATGTACGCAGCAGTTTATCGAAATGCATCAGTCATATACAGAAAAAAATTCAGCCATGACTTTGACCTAGCAAATGCCACACCTGTTAAAAAAGAAAGTAACTTAGTGTCGAATAACAACACTTACTGGCATAAGGGTCCCAGCTAGTGTCCAGCTGACAGACAAAAATAAAGCAGATTGTAACTCAATACAACCCCTGCAAACTATGACTGGAATCAAGCTAGTATTTATACAGAAATGCTTCCACTCATTTACCAGCAGCCAATCATGGTCCAAGCAATGGACTATCCCACTTGAGCATAATGAGATGCTCCAGAGCACTATAAATAGCTCTTTCATTCAGGGTGGATTATTCTGCTCTCAGATTGTTCCACAACTGAGTGCTTATTTTAAGATTATATTCTCCTCATCAATTCTATTTTCTCCTCTCCACTCCCTGTAGAAAGAGTGCCTCTTGATTTTCTCCTATGGGCAGAATACAGCGGCCTCTTTGTTTTGTGGGTTGGTTGGGTCCAACTAACATCATGATTTCTGTTTGTATCTTTTGTTTAAAACATTTTTGGTTTTGGAAATTTATGTCATGCCCCTCTCCACATATCATTTCATGATATATTTTTAAATATATTTTTGTATCTATTATTCACAATCAAATTTTTATACTCTTTTTTTTTTCTTAGGTCTCCGATATGTTTGAGGTATTTTGGTGTATGAAGGATTGAATGCTGATGGACAAGTTCTTGTGGTGGATGAGAAAATTGTAAAGTATGTTTGGGTCGTGAGTCGAATAGGCTAGGTATAGGATAGGTACTGAAGACCAACCTGAGTCCCCTCCCCACAAATCGGCTTTGGGCCACAATTGTATTTTTCATACAATAAATATTGAGTGCTTATCTTAACGTAATTGTTCTACACTTGGAAGGAAAATTCTCAAAAGTGACACTATCAAATCATATCAAAATATAGATCTACATGTCAGATTTTTCCAATATCTCCTTTCTTGAAAGAATTACTACTTTCCCAAATTAACAGACATGATGATAAAATGCAAAAAAAAAAAAAAAAAAAACAGAAGAAAATAATTAAATCTATAACCTAATGTTTTTAAAACATATAGCACATAACTCAATCTCAATCCAAAGTAATTTAAATACTACTTTACATATTTTTCTCTTTTGAGATGAGGTAGTAATTACATTATTTACACTGTTCGGATTATTGTCCTCATTTTTATTGCCATGTTTATGACATTTTGGAAGTTGTATGCTCAGGCCTTCTGTATTTGTCTATACTTCTGAGATGAGGCAGTAATTTCATTATTTACATTGTTTGGACTATTGTCCTCATCTTTATTGCCATGTTTATGACGTTTTGGAAGTTGTATGCTCAGGCCTTCTGTATTTGTCTATACTTCTTAGATGAGGTAGTAATTACATTATTTACATTGTTCGGACTATTGTCCTCATTTTTATTGCCATATTTACAAAGTTTTGGTTGATGTACATTTCAGCCTTCTTCAGGTGCTGGGAATTTTGAACTGAACTCTTTATTTTGATCACTGGGGTATATCATTCTCATTCCATGAGCAATACTACTTCTGGTAGCTATATAGTTATCTCCCTTTAACTTTCTAAGTTTGCTCATTACTGGTATTGAACTATGGTCAATAAAAGGAGCTAACCAACGTCCATATCCACTGGACTATGTGTACTTGAGGATATAGAAAATATTTGTCAATATCTGAAGTGATCCTCCATAATTTTGTAGCAGGTAACAAGTATGAATTGTGTTAAAATTCAAAAACTACCACCCATTTCATATTTTATATATTTGTACATACATTAAATAAAAAGCAAAAGAACCTCATCCTCAGTATTGGTTATTAAGTATTGAACTGTATCACTGCATGTCTATGAACTTGCCTGATTTTTCTGCTGACCTGATGAATATTCATGAGCACTTCTATTCTAAAACTTTTGAAGAACCAATAACGTTTTTACCCTTGCATATAATAACTTGTTACTATGAAACCCTAACATTTGCCTTGAAAAAGTCCCCTCTAGATGACAAAACATGTTGGCTAAGGTAAGTTTTTGTATATAATAACTTGTCACTATAAAACCCTAACATTTGCCTTGAAAAAGTCCCCTCTAGATGACAAAACATGTTGGCTAAGGTAAGTTTTTGTATATAATAACTTGTTACTATAAAACCCTAACATTTGCCTTGAAAAAGTCCCCTCTAGATGACAAAACATGTTGGCTAAGGTAAGTTTTTGTATATAATAACTTGTTACTATAAAACCCTAACATTTGCCTTGAAAAAGTCCCCTCTAGATGACAAAACATGTTGGCTAAGGTAAGTTTTTGTATATAATAACTTGTTACTATAAAACCCTAACATTTGCCTTGAAAAAGTCCCCTCTAGATGACAAAACATGTTGGCTAAGGTAAGTTTTTGTATATAATAACTTGTTACTATAAAACCCTAACATTTGCCTTGAAAAAGTCCCCTCTAGATGACAAAACATGTTGGCTAAGGTAAGTTTTTGTATATAATAACTTGTCACTATAAAACGCTAACCCTTGCCGTGATAAAGTCTTTTCTAGAGGACAAAACATGTTGGCTAAGATAAGTTTTTGTATATAATAACTTGTTACTATAAAACCCTAACATTTGCCTTGAAAAAGTCCCCTCTAGATGACAAAACATGTTGGCTAAGGTAAGTTTTTGTATATAATAACTTGTCATTATAAAACGCTAACCCTTGCCGTGATAAAGTCCCCTCTAGATGACAAAACATGTTGGCTAAGGTAAGTTTTTCTTTTGTCTTTATTCATATACATATATGTGCTCTAAGAATAATTATACATTTGTTCCTCACAATTCTATACTACTCAGAATTTCATGCTTAAAGAGATAATTTGGCACAAATTAAAACTGTCAGACCGAACACTTATTTATTTATAGGCTGTTGGTAAGATAACGATGCATTATTTTACATTAGTATTAGTTATTAGTAACAACACTCATTATTATATGCATATTTATTTTTTTATATTTTATCGCTTTCAGAGTTTATCACAAATATAAATAGATAGATATATACAGTGTGGATATAGAAATCAGCACTATGGTGACAATTTTATCCCTTCAGACCATTGTGTGATTCTATCTCCACAGTGACGATATCAACAAATGTACCAATATAAAGTCCTTCATACTATAGAGTCTATCCAGCTAGTGTGAATATTGTTTTAAGCATGAAGCTCACAGTCACCATTTTAGTGCTGCTTTTATATATACATACGTTTTTGTTGTTGTCATTAAGGTACATTCAACCAAATCAATTGTATTAGTATAGAAGGAAGAGAACGAGTCTACATGTAAGTATGTGTCACATATTTATGTTGTTTTATTTATGCGTGTAATTTTGTGACAGTTGGCAGCTGATAGAAGGTAGCCAAGACAGCAGGCAAAATTCTTCTTCAATGTGCCCTGTCCCTTCAGGACGTAGGCGATCATGGCTTTCAACGTTTCCTTATCCCCGGTGACACTGAACACGCCTTCTCCTGTTACACTATGCAGTCCTCATTTGGTCATCCACCTGGTTAGGTCCTTCAAATATGTTATCTGTTGTTTTCTCCTGTCTCTTTTTCCCTCTATCTGGCCTGTTAGTATCAGATTCTCCAAGCCCTCCTTCCTCATTGCATATCCCAGGAACTTCAGCTGTCTTTTCCTGTTGCTCAGTATTAATTTTCTTTTTGTTTCTATCATTTCCAAGACCTCATCATTACTCACACGCTCGATCCATGATATTCGCAGCATCCTTCTGTAGAACCACATTTCAGTTGCTTCAAATTTTTCCTTCATCTTTGATGGTATTGTCCAGCATTCACTGCTATATTGAAGGATGGACAGCATGTAGCAATCCAGTATTCTCTTCCTTGTTTCTAGCGAGATTGTCCTGTTTCTTAATACCTTACTCAACTTCTGGAATGCTTCCTTCCCCATGCCAATCTGCCTTCGGATCTCGGTGTTGCACTTTCCGTCTTATTGATACTACTCCTAAAAATCTCTATGGATAATACCTCAGTTCATATGTTTTTGTATCATCATCACTAAGTCATGTAACTTACTTAAATAATTAAGCAAAAATGTAGGTAATTAGTTAAAGTTTGAGAATTTCAGTTTGCATAATAAGAATGAAAACACTTGTCAAAACTGTTAACTGAAAGAAATACTCTGTGAATGAATATGATCACTTTTAAAACTGAAATATCAGCTCTAGAAACACACACACAAAAAAAAGATTTTATTAAATTTTATTATTATTCATAAATAAATATTTTCCCAATTTTTAAATATCTGTTTTGAGGTTAGAAAATATTGTTAATCATTTTCTGAAGTGATACTTTATAATTCTGTAGCAGATAACAAATATGAATTGTCTGAAAATTCAAAGACTATCACCTATTTCATATATGTGATTATAGAAATTGAAATATGGAACCAGCAAAATAAAAAAATATGGGTCAAATATTATGTGAGCTAGTCTCAGTACAGAATTGGGAGCTTCTGTGATATTAAAATCCATTGCATTTTTCTGTAATTCTTTGATGAATTTCCACAAATATTCCCTCCATTGAATCAAAATAAGTATATCAAAAAGGTGAAAATTTTAAAAAATGTTTATTAAATTAATATTAATGCAATATATAGGAATATATATTATTAATAATAAGATAAAGATATAATACATGAATTTTGTTTCTGCAAGTGTCTATTTTGTGTATTGTAAATGAATACAAGATGAAAGTTCTGTCGGTAACTTTGAATTAGTGTTATTATATGCATTAGTAAAATTTTGGCTTTGGTACATTGAGCAGATGTTATTTTGAGTTGGCATGGAGAGAATGCCTCTGTTGATGATAACGAAGAAATTTTTTTTCTTGTGATTTTCCTAAAAACTTTATCAAGTTTCATCATAATCTTTCTTGGAGTGAAATCTTTCAACAGGACGACAATAACAAATTTAAACATCGTTAAGATCAGGAAGCAAATATGCTAAGGAGACTGTACACTTGTCGTGTAAATGAAAGTTTTGTCAAGAAGAAATACAGTGAATATTGAAGAATTTTTTTTTTTGCATGTTGCTAGAAAAAGTTTTACAATAAGTGTAATGGTGGAGTATGCTTTTTCTGCTGTGTTAATTTTAATACCATCTGTAACAGCAGACAGTAGTTCAAGAAATAATTTTTGTAATTATTTCATTCAATTCTTTCCAGTAGTGTGACACAGCACCCCTTTAATGTAGGGATAAGTCTTTCAGCACATAATATGGAATTTTCTCAAAGTTCATATGAGTTCCCAAGAAAAAGTGACATTCAGGTACAAAAAAAGTTGTGCAGAAAAATCTGTCACCAACTTACTTTTACAGATGCACATTTTCCAGGATAAACAAAATGTTTTTGAAAATTACAGGAAACTACTTCTTCCAGCATAAAGGTGAATCATAATTGATTGGAAGTTTTGTCAGTAAAACTTAAGTATTTGTAAAAATTCCCTTCATTGCTGTGTTCTTAAGTATAATTTTCTAAGCTTTAAATATATATTTTGGGGAGGAAAATATTGTTGATCATTTTCTGAAGTGATCTTTTATAAAGTAAATGATGTTTTTATAATAAACACTTATAATAAAAAATATTAGATGTGTATATTATACAAATATTATAGTATATAAAAGGAAGGCTGAAAACAGTCATGGCTAAAGTGTATAAACAACAAAAAAGTGTGAAATAGTAAAATTTTAGTCATTCTTTCAATTATTATTTAGCATTTTCATCATTATATTCTGTTTTTTGTATTTTATTTTCTGTGTCTGCTATCAACACTGTATCATCTGATCCTGCACATATATAAATCTACCATCTGCCCATGTATTGAATACTACTGTGGTCGGGTGCCCCTGCTATTTACCTCTGGGTTATTGACAAAATCCAACGGAGAATCTGTAATGTGATCAATACTGACTTGGCAGCCCTGCTGCAGTTGCTCTCTCACTGGTGTAACATGGCTTCCCTGTGCCTCTTCTACAAATACTTTCACAGCTTCTGCTTCAATGAACTTAGCTCATGGGTGCCCCCTATGTATGAATTTACACGAGCTCTTAGATTAGCAACTAGGTCCCATCCTTTGACAGTGAAACTGATAAAATGTAACCGCAAATTTCTACTCTAACAGCTTCTTTTCTCACACTTCCTGCCTGTGGAATTCCTTTCCGTATACTTGCTTCCCTGACAACTACAATCTCCAGGAATTTAAATCTAAGGTCAATAGACATCTCATATCGCACTAACTCAAGGTTTTTTTTCCATCCAATCCACCCCCATTACACCAGTATTCTCATTCGTCTATTACCCTCCTCCTGACATTTCCTATAACTAACCCCTCTTTCTCATCACCTTCCCCTATGTAACCCCCACCACAGTGGCAATAAAATGCCTTGCTTGGGGTGAAATGATTAAAAAAAAATCATATATTGTTTAGATTGTAGCTACTGCAAAGCAAAACTACAAAGTGTTAGTGTTCAGGTGATTCAACCTTTACTTCAATACTAGTGATAGTTTATTGAAAACAATTTATTTTTTGCCATCAAAATGAACATATGCTCTCCTCAGAGCAGTTTGTGAGAAGTTAAATAAAAAACAACATTTCTGTAGCATTATTGGCCCTCTAAAAAGCCCAAGAGCCTCTCGAAGAAGTGGATGAGAATGTTGTAAGCGGGGAGGAAGTAAGAAGCATATATATTAGAAAGATTATGGCTGACCCTAGTTTTGAAGATTGTTATAATCAAGAAAGCATCCCCTCAGGAGTATGTTCCATATTGCAACGGTTCTAGAGAAGAAGCTCTTTAATAGAATATGAAGAGAATGAGGGTGATTTGATTTTGGTTCTTTGATTCTGGTATGATGAATCTTAGCTGAACT